>CM029659.1:23282081-23489581 GCA_017311315.1 Dendrocalamus latiflorus | reverse complement strand
CAGGTTGGCGCCGGCGAACTCCACCCGCACGTCAGGGAGGAGGCCGGCCGGGGACAGCAGCGCCTGCTTGTTGGCGTAGACCGATAGCTCGGCGGCGGAGGCGTCGAGCGTGGGAAGGTAGGATGCCGGCTCGTGGGTCGGCGTTATCGCCGGGGACACGTAGTTGGAGCCTGGCGGCGGCCGCGGCCGGAGCTTGTAGGGGCTTCCCGGCGTCGGCGGTGTTTTGGGGCTGATCGGGACGGCGAGCCGCGGGCTGAGTGGCGGCGTGGACTTGAGGAACGGGGGCCGCGGACTGAGCGTGAGGCGCGGGCTGCAGGACGACGCTGGCGGCGGCCGCGGGCTGAGCACCTGCTCGGTGTAGGCCTTGCGATGTTTCTTGGTCTCCAGCGACTGCAGCACTTGCTGCAGCTCCTTGATGTAGTCCACCACCCCTCCGATGATGGATGCTTGGTCTCCCTGATGGACAAAACATGGCAATACGTCTAGTTTAGAGACATGCAATAGCTACACTTGGCAACCAAGAGAAAATTAACGAGAGAAACAAAAGCTAGGAAGGGTAGCTGTGTTACGAATGCCCGGCGAGAATCAAATCGTACCTCAGCGATAAGGCTGTTTGTTGTTAATTATACTGCTAGATTCTGTTCCTACCATGCAAGGTAGGTGTAGACTAGGGTGTGTTAAGTACCTAGGTTCAAGGTTTTCTCCCCAACTTGGACAAATAAAAGCCTGCTCCTGCAGCTGTCTAAGCTCAGGGTTTCCCAGAAGGAAAAGATGGCTACTTCTAAATAGACTCCTAGTTAGGCTGGGCCATGGCCAGGAATTCAGCATTCAGCATGCATGCATTGGCAGGCAGCGTTGTACGTTACGTAGGACCAGATCCCAAGAAGGAAGATCGACGGAGAGCTGTGCCAATAAGTGAGAGTACTGTAGAACGTGGAGTAATAAATGGTTGCCCTATCTATCGACTTGTATGTGCACGAATCAACGAGTTAGCTAAGCGAACCTCGGAGAAACGAATCGAGATCTAAAGTAGTACTCAAATATAGTTGAAGAGAGACATCGATGGATGAAATGATATGCAGTAATGTACTATAGCAGTATTAGTCGATCTTATTCATACTCGCTTGACATAGAAGCAAGGCATGAGCGACCGCAAAACGGCGAGGTGCTCGTTCATCTGCTTCCTCCGGTTGCGCTCCACCGTGATGTGCGACGTCTTCGGCGCCGCCCCCTCCTCGGCCTCCGCCGCCGCCGCTTTCGGTGGCGGCGAGCACTTCTGCCTCTTCTGCGCCTGCGCTGTGCCATCACCCCTGTCGCCGTCGCATTCCTCCAGCCGCGTTGCATCTGCCTCCGCCGGCCGCTTGTTGGCCGTTGCAGCAGCAGCACGATCAGCCAGCCCACCGCCACCGCCGGCGGTAGGGCTCCACGATGCAACGGCAGTAGCGCCGCCGTTCACGCAGTCCTCCCATGTCTCGAGGATGCTGAAGAGGTAGTCGGCGTCGGAGGGATGCTGGAACTCGCCGTCGAAGTCCACGAAGAGCTGATCGCACAGTGCGTCTCCCATGACCAACGCTGTGCACGAACGTAGGAAACTTGTGTTGCTCCTTCAAGCTAGCCAGGAGCCTACGAGAATGTTTGCGTAAGTGGAGGTAATCTTGGGAAGCTTGGTGATGGTGGTCATGACAAGGATCGAAGTGACATAAATATAGGAAAGGGATAGACTATTGCACAGGCGACTGAAATTTTTTTATCTTTCAGTCACCTAAAGTTGCACTTTGAATCACCTGAAATTGCACATATTTTTTTTTGGAGGGGGCTGCAATTTTAGTTGATTGAGAGTGCAATTTCAGGTCACTTGATGTTGCACTCTGAATCACCTAAAGTTGCAGCTATTTTTTTTGGAGGGGGGCTGCAATTTTATTTCATTGAGAGTGCAATTTCAGGTGATTGAAACATAAAAAAATTTCAGTCACCTGTGCAATAGCAAAACTGTATAGGAAAATACGTACGGCTGTACGAGCGATGGAGGAGTGCCTGTGGGTGGGGCCCACCAACTAATTTTGGCCATACTTGTTGGACATCTCGGGGCGTACCTGTCGATCCATCTTAACGGGTTAATTCATCTGCCTATTTCTCTGTTACCTCCTAACCTTTATTTTCTTCTCCCAACCCCACTCCCAGTCCAAGCTGCTGCCGCCTCCACTCCACCCCTCCCCACGTGCCGCCTCCCCTATCTCGCCACCGTCATTGCCGGTGAGCTCCTCCCCCATCGACCACCTCCCCACCCCTCTCCGATGCCGCTGCCTTCTTCCACTTATTTGGTCTGGTGCGATGCCATCATCGGCAGCTCCTAACTACTTCGATTCCCATCGCTAATGCTAACCTCCACCGCCCTCCTTCTCGTTTGCGTCCTACGACGGCTATGCTGCCTTGATGCACCGCTGCCATCAACCACCCTCCTAGGCAGGTAGGCGCGGGGGGGGGGGGAGCTGTGAATGAGTGAGCCCTAACCCTAACTTGCCATCTCTAGTGAAGACACTGTTGCCGTCAGTCGGAGAAGAAGACAATGACCTTGAACACGAATCTTGACGCATGATCCAAAGGTGATCAAAGTCAAGTGAGATTTCTTCTAATTTCAGGCAACTAAAAATTAGCAATCCCAATTCTTAACTGGTTGCGGTGATGCAACGCATAAAGTTTTGAGTCTTTTTTCCCCAGAAACTGTAAAATAAGAACTAGTCTAAAAAAGGATCACAAAAGCTAACAACTTTAGATACTGGATTAATTGAATCTGATACTCTGGAATCAAACATATAAATTCTTTTTGTCTGTGTATGCCCTAAACTGTTTCGATTATGTTGAACTCGTGTTGTGTGTATGTCCTAAACTGCTTCGATTATGTTGAACCCGTGTTGGAGGGAATTTTTTGTACGGATAATCCATTTTTTATTCGAAATTACAGAAATATACCCGCGGGAATTTTTTTTACAAAAATTGGAGCCTTTCGCCCAACCCAACAGCGACAACTGGAAAATCTCCCAACCGTTGGGCGATTAATTGCAATCGCCCCACCGTTAGGCAACTTTCCTCCAGTCGCCCTCCCATTGGGCGACTTTCATGCAGTCGCCCAATGGTTGGGCGACTGCATTTAGATCTTCGCCAAAAATAGTGAAAATTAGTGGAGCTGTTCTTCATACATCCAAAAGTCTCTAGAAAAAAATTTGAGCAATTTCGGCCACGGGATCAAAAGTTATAGCAGTTTCAATCGAGGCCGAAACGAATTTGAGTCCGTTTCCGACACACCTTCAGTAAAACGGGCATAACTTTTCATACGGTGTCCGTTTTCGACGTTCTTGTACTCGTTGGAAAGCTAAAGACAAGCCCGTTTATGTTCATTATATATTTTAGGTGTGTAAAAAAATTTAGAAATTTTTTTTAAGAACGATTGACTGTAGAACGATCGGTACATACGATGGTAAATGATATTTTGATGTTACTGAGAATTCGTGTCTCCGGGCTAGAATTGGGTTGAGGACATCGATGGGCCCAACGGTCAGATTATCACAAACGGTTCTACATACAAACCGTCTGTAATACTCCCTTCACAAGTTTTATATACCGATGCAATATAAACAACTAGTCTGAAAAGATAAAATAGCTAAGTTTTATATAGCTTATATATACTCATTTGAAAAGTTTCGACAAAATATACAACTTTTCAGTTGAAGCAAAATTCAAATTCCGAAAGGAAGACTAAGAAAAAGGGCAAAAACAGAAACCAAAAACTTGCGACGCGGGTTTAGGTCCAAAGATGACCGATTTTCGGGGTCTTGGAGGGCGACGGGCGCAAGCTGGTCATTTTTTGGATCGGGCTTGTCGTTAGCTTTCCAACGAGTATAAGAACGTCGAAAACGGACACTGTATGCAAAAGTTATGCCCGTTTTACTGAAGGTGTGTCGGAAACGGACTCAAATTCATTTCGGCCTCGATTGAAACTGCTATAACTTTTGATCCCGTGGCCGAAATTGCTCAAATTTTTTCTGGAGACTTTTGGATGTATTAAGAACAGCTCCACCAATTTTCACTATTTTTGGCGAAGATCTGAATGCAGTCGTCCAACCATTGGGCGACTGCATGAAAGTCGCCCAATGGGAGGGCGACTAGAGGAAAGTTGCCCAACGGTGCAGCGATTGCAATTAATTGCCCAACGGTTGGGAGATTTTTCAGTTGTCGCTGTTGGGTTGGGCAAAAGGCTCCAATCGCCCAACCATTGGGCGACTGGAGCATATTTTTGTAAATTTTTTTTCTGCGGGTATATTTCTATAATTTCGAATAAAAAATAGATTATCCGTACAAAAAATTCTGTTGGAGGACCGTTGTATCGGTGGTTTCTCTCTACTTCAATGAAAAGACGTACAAACCTTTTATGTGTTCCCGAAAAAAGGCACGGCACTTTTCAAATGATTCCCCAGACAATTCTACTTTTACACTTACGCCCTTCCGTCTTCTAGTAACATAGACAACACAAACTGAATTGTAGGCCTTTTCCTGAAGCTTGCTCGACAATGTTTAGGGGAAGCATGTCTTGTACAAACCTCTATTTGAAAGGATTTCATGGACCCAAAATTTGAGCTGTCCGGCCGATAAATTTGCATAGAGTTACCATCTTTTGATCAGAGGACACATGCCCTACCAATGTTGTTATAACTTGGTTGATGACGTTGGCCCTGATCAACTCGGTTTCGGTTTCTGGCTTCTGGCTTATTTTTCACTATTCATAAGTTTCGTCTTTTTCTGAACTTTTGGCTTTTTGTTGAGCTTTTTTGCCGGTTCTTTTTTTCCCGTATTTGTTTGTATTATACGTAATGTGCTAACATATTTTTTATATTTTTAAATTTTTATAAATTTAATTATGCTAAATAAGCCTCTGTCAGCTACAGTGTTTTTTTCAGCCAGCTACAGTGTTTTCAGCCATAAGCCATGAGCTTTTCAGCCGAACCGATCACCACCGATATGTATCCCAAATGTGTTACTCCGTTTGTACTTTCGTAACTGACGTTCTAGAGTATGTGTGGTCAAACATTTTCAAATTTATTCTTCTATATACACAAAAGTATATTTTTTGCGAGAATACACAAAAGTGTGTCTAGATAGGCCACATAAGAACTATATATAACATTAAATTGTTATTAATCATACTTCCTTAACGTTTTTTACTTATACTAACAACCATTATTTAAATTATATCAAGGTTATTCTATCTTAAAATTCGTAAAAAGTCAATAACAGCATCTGCAAAACAACAAATACAGTATATCTAGACTAACCGGACAGCTTTAGAGCAATGCTGCCTGGTACGTAGCATTTAAATAGGGGTTTGCTATATATAAAATGCTTTGCCCCCTTTAGTTGTAAATCATCATCAAAGGCTGAAACTAGCAATCACAAAACTAGACAAATATTCAGACACATCAATTTTAGATATAATAACCATGCATAAAATAATGCATCTTAGCTAGTTAACTAGTTAATTACTTCCAATGCTTACTGGACTCGTATGTTTAGCCGGTCTCGATGGTCTTCTCTTTCAACATGGCCTCCTCGTCTATATTTTCTAGCTCTGTCCCAGTCTGGGACTCCCAGGCTACACCTGCATTTATCATATAGCCTTGCAGTACCAATCAGTACCTCCCGCACTTACTGTCAACATGCATCCACCGTTTCAATTCGCAGAAGACATGGTCTGAGAGAGTAGTACGTGTAGCTTAAATGGCAGGCTGCTCCCCCGTACGTACGTGCCACACATCCCCTGGAGGCAGCGATGTCGATTCCGGCACGCCGGCCAGCCAGGGCAGTCACATCGATCGATCGCAATGCACAAATTTTGGGCAACTGAGTTGAAGATGGATCACAGAAATCGGTTGTGTGTGCACTTGAATTGAAGTTGAGACTTGAGAGTCCCATCTTTGGCTTAGGTGGTTTATGTCCTAAGTCAAGCATAAATAAAACGGTAGTGCAATATAACATTCGATTGTTTTTTGAAGGAAAATTAGTTGAATTTCATAATGTTTTATTTGTGTTAAGATTCATGCTCTCGTCCACCCTCACCTCCATCTCTGGTAAAGATTTGCTGAAGCTCCCTGTCATCGTCTTCTCTGGCCGCCGCCACCACCAGCGTCTTAAACAGAGGCACCGAGTTATGGTTAGGGTTCACCAATGGACATCAGGTTTAGAAAGATACCGGGGTGGCAGGGGTGGCAGCTGATCGACGGTGGGTAGTGGCGGCACATCGAGGCGGTGGTGGCACCACCTTAGCCGCTGGATTGGAGGAGGGCAGTGGAGGTGACGGGGGTGGCAAGAGTTGACAAGCAATTAGGAGGCAGATGGTGGCACGCTGGAGATGAGGAAGAAGGGCAGCAGTGGTAGTGGTGGGAGGTTGAGATGTGGCAAAGTAAGCGAGGACCCGGGGGGGGGGGGGGGGGAGCGATGCCAATGGGTGGGGTGAGAGGCAGTAGCTAGAGGGAAGAGGTGGAGTTAAGGATTTGGTGTTGTTTTATATTGGAGATGGGGAAGAGATATTGGGCGTTGGATCTCAATCCAATGATCAAAGAATTCAACTAATTTTTGGCCAAAAAATAGTCGTTTGGTGTATAGACAGGTCCTTAAATAAAACCACTGTTTTGGTGAAAACAAGATTGACAAATGCCCCCCCCCCCCCCCCCCCCCGCGCTGGCCACTTCTAAATGCTCCCAAGTACTTCAACATTAAAAGTCCTTTGGATGTAGCTAGCACGAAATAGCTCATGTTTACAGCAAGCTTCTCATTATTGTGCCTTGCTCTGAAATTAAATGTATTAACTCTCTTTTGCCTGCCTTGCATTTTGATAATTCATGACTCCATTTGCACACTGGCATGCATGCATGCGCTAGAGTAAATTTCATTTAAGATAGACTGCGTAGTTACTTATTAATGTACACTTTTCACCATGGTAATAAGATCGTATTCCTTTTGCCCTGCCATGTGCTAAGGCTGCTAGTAACGTGTTGAGCTAACGTTAGATCGCATGAATCGCTAGGTAATATTCCTTTTGACCATCACTAATTAAGAAAGCTGCTTACACAACAAACTGCAAAAATCCAACAAGATAGAGACAAGGCATGTGCGTCAAATTTGGTAAATATATAAAGTTGTGACCTAGCCACTTGTAGATGTCTTTTTGTGTACGTCGTATTGCTTTTCATGTATGTGTGTCTTTATATATATATATATATATATATATATATATATATATATATATATATATATATATATATATATATATATATATATATATATATATATATATATAATAATAATAATAATAATAATCGACCACTACTAAAAGTTGCTAACGATTGCAGCGAGGTATATATGCAACATATGGGTTATTCTAAGAGCAAGGCTAATAATATAGCCTTCAGCTGGCTGTATGGACACTTACAACCCACCCATCAACCTATTTATATAGTAGTTTACAGCCAGCTGAAGGCTGTATGATCCACCCCTTTCTCTCACAAAGTTTCTTGGTTCCTGTGCTTCAGCTGGCTGTATACTTACAGCCCACGTCTCATCTCTCTCCTCCTCTCTCCCCTCCACCTCAGTATACAGTCTACTAACAGCCTCTTATTATACTTGCTCTAAGATAGAAGGCACGGGAGCTCGTGTTTTTATGTACATAAATATGGTCAAAGACGCTAGCATTCGAATCTCCTGTACATGCAATGAGCTGATAATATTTAAGAATATATATAAAGTCAAGACATGCATGAACGAATATATATAGGAGTAGCAATGACAGGTAAAGAATTATCTACATCACTTTACATCATTCTTCAAAAAGAACATTATAATATCGATTTTCCTCTACTAAACTTCTAATTAAGGGAAGATATCTAGTGCACATGTGCACAAAATTTTAGTGAAATTACCAAAAAATTCTAAAAAAATTTAGATTTAATTATGAAATTACTCTACTTATATATAAAATTCCAAGTTCAAATTTGTTCCGCATTGAAAATAAAAAAATGAGAAATTTCTGATAAATGATAAATCAAAAACAAAAGGAAAAAAGAAAAAGGCAAATGTTACTATTCATAGTAAACTTATCTTTTTTTTTGTTTTGTCTAACATTCTTCGAGTTTGAGCTTAATTTTAAAGTATGGTGTTGTAGGATCGAGAATGGCGACTAGAGAGGGGCAGGGGTGGGGTTTGAATAGGAGCCAAAATTAAATTCGAGGCTTTCCAAAATCTTTCTGAAGGAGAAAGCCAAACTCTTCGCTCCAACAGTTATGAGGAGCTACGAAGACCAGAGATAAATCACCCACAAGGAAAGCTCCAAGAAAAATCGAGCTAAATGGACCTATTCTTGCCTAGGTAGTATGACTGTAGTGCTCAGGCCAGTCTGACCAATAGTGGTGGTTTTGATCGCAGGTCACAGAGTGATCTGATTGGCCCTTGTGCGGTCTAACTGGTCTAGGCAGTCTGACCAGCTCCTTTGGACAGAGCTGAAAATGACACAATTTCAAATCAAGAAATGATACAGCTTTTGATCCACAGCTCCAAATGACCTGAAACTTGATATGCACCTTCTCTAGGATATTAGGAACCTTTTTCAATCATGGATTATGAAGATCAGTGCCAAAGTTCCTACCTTTATTTAAAACAAGGAAGGTTGCATCAAAACTGGGTAAAAGAGAGAAATCTTGATCTGCTCTTGCCCATAAGTCCTTGTTGATCTAGATGACCTCAGATAGATTCTCGCATATCATAACAAGCTAGATCATACCAACTGAAGGCAGTAGGTTCTAAAATTGGGAATTATGGGAGTTTTGATCAGGGATGATCATGGAACTCTGGTCATGGTTGTATTGAGTTGCATGTTGCATGTTTGTGCTAACATGGGTCATGTTGTGAAGAACTTATGTCTGGATATAATTTCTTGGTCTTTGGATGTGTAGGGAAGTTTGGATGCAACTATGATCAAAGATTGGCGATCGAGACTAGATCAGGGTGGCACATGGCAAAGCAAAGGAAAGCATTCGAGGGAAAGTTTGAGAAATGGGTTGGATCAAGTTGGCTTCATCGATTTAAGTGAGACGTGGTCCGGTCAGAGCCATAAACAGGAGAGACTTACCGATGAAGGGAAGCCATTGATCAACCTACACTTGGTGTGCATAGTGGTTTGCATGACAAGAAGAAGATAGAGTCAAGGGAAAGCTCTGTGAAGCTTCGTGGAAGGCTGTAGAGGGGCATTTTAGTAAATTACCCAATACCAGAAAAGTGGTGGTATGCGAAACTACGGTGTTAGCCTAAGTAGTTTATGTCTAGGATATGTTGACAATGTGAAGTAGATCAACTATTGATTCACTAATGGATGTGTAAGTGATGAATATGTCACTTAGAGACCAGATCTCATCCATCTAGGCACTTGTTATTTGCAGGTTCTTGGGATTGCCGGTTTTGCTCAAGGGAAAGGTGATTTTAGGATTTTGATCTTGTGGGCATTTTAGTCTGAGTTCGTGCTATGATCTAATTTGCTATGACATGTGAGAGCCCATCTAAGGTCATCTAGATCATCAAGAACTCAGGAGCAAGAGCAGATCGAGGATTCCCTCTTTTGCCTAGTTTTGGTGCAATCTTCTTTGTTTGGATAAAGGTAGGAACTTTTACATTGATCTTCATGATCCATAATTGGAATAGGCTCATGATATCCTAGAGAAAGTGCATACCAAATTTTAGGTCATTTGGAGCTGTGAATCAAAAGTTGCATCCTTTCTTAGTTTGAAATTGTGCTATTTTCAGCTTTGTCCAAAGGATTTGGTCATACCGCTCTGTGGACTGGTCAAACCTCTTGTTGACCTACGGTCAGACCGCTCTCTGGTCATACCACTCTGACACCTTCGGTTAGACCGTACTAGCCTAGATGGACTACTCGATGACCAACGGTCAGACTACTACCCAATCATACTGGCCAATGCATTGCAGTCATAGTGCCTGAGAAAGATTTAGCTCTTTTGGCTCAGTTTTTTCTTGGAGACTTCCTTGTGAGTGTTTGGTCTCTAATCTTCAAAGCTACTCATAGTTATTAGAGTCAAGAGCTTGGTTATCTCCTTGGGAAAGATTTTGAAAGCCTCAGATTTAATTTGGGCTCCTATTCACCCTCTCTAGTCGTTGTCCCTAGTCCTACACAAAGCAAAATCTCTTGAGCAAAACTGGGCAATCTCAAGAATTTACAAATAACAAGTGCCTATATGGATGAGATCTATTCTCCAAGAGACATCTTCATCGCTTACACATCCTTGGCACAGAGTAAGATCAAGAGGAGAAGAGGAAACACCAAAAACCAAGATAAATCAAGATTCCATCACGTGGGCAAAAAGGAGAAAGACTTGGATGAATTTGGATATCAATTGATACATGGAGATGAATGTTTATAGCCACTCCTTAGCCACTTCACAAGTCTAAGGATGACTACAAGCTCAAGACAAAGGGCCACAACCCATCTCTCAAAGGTTCTCTAAGAACCCTAACTCCTCTCAAAGGCTTGGCCTAAACTCTCCTAAAGCTTGGCCCTAACCACCTCTCTCTCCCCCTTATATATGGCTCACAAGGGAAACATTAATCGACACCTCTAGTTGGGTTTTATCCATTTACATGGGCTAACTCATTAACACAACACCATACCTAGTTTTATACTCACACATACATGTTTCTCAACGCGCACACAAACGTTAACCCATTAGTGAATCAATACTTGATCCACTTCATATTTTTAGCACATCCTTAACCTAAACCACCTTTCTTGTGTCTCCTCACTCTACAGTTTGATCAAGCCTTCAACTTTTTGGTTTGGGGCAAAATGACCATTTTGCCCCCAAACCACCTTCCATGAAGCTTACACTTCCCTTGCCTTGAAGTAGCCCCATGCTTCATCTTCAATGCCATGTGGCCCTAATGAATTTCCACCAAGCCTCTCACATGTCCAGATCCCACCAAACTATCCTTGCCTGCAAACAGGCACAAGTCACTTGGCGCACCATATGCATTTCCTCGCACCATAACATCACTCGGACTTAACTCATCTGTAGGGGCTTCACCTCCTCACTGAGCTTAGTCCCAGTCCCTTGGCATTGCCTATCATGTCTACCACTAATAGCTTCTGCTCTAGCTCCTTGTCTTTCCATCTTGTAACCTCCTTGAAAGTCTTAGTCATCTTTCGGTGATACCTTGATCACTCTAGACCTTAGCTCCTCCTGAGCCCTTTGGACCTCAGTGCCCCTCACCTAGTCCTAGTCCCGTCTTCCTCACCATGACCTAGCTTTAGAGTCCTACAACCAATAACAATCGGCAAACTGTCATGTAGCACCACACCATACAAACATCATCAATTGAACCAATTAATGACACCAAAAACACTTACCTCCAAAGATTCCATCTCAAAAGCACCGCAAAGCATGATGTGCATCTCTAATGCATCATGGTTATTGGTCAAACTCTACCAATCATGGTCCTTGTCCATCTTGTGCCTTGCTTGAGCCCAACTATCCCATATGACCACCTTGACCACTCTGGACATCGGTGACATGACCACCTTGACCGCTCTAGACATTGGTTATCCCCAACCTAGTACAAGTCACCCGTCGTTGACAATAGTTACCTCTAAGCTTCACAACAATAGACCAAGCAACCATTTTTGGGCACAAGTTCTACACAAATTGACCCACATTAGTCCACACAATGCACGATGCAACATGTATGGACCTATACAACTGATCCTAATTGATGAGAAGATTGAGCCTAATCTTCTGATGAGAATGATAACTTCGATTAATTGATATGACGTTGGCGAGGAGGCGCCTATTTGATCGAAATGACCAAGTTTGTCCTGCAATCGCTACACCACACCCTGATCATTATCAATCGTGCCAAGAACACGATCGACCTGAACATGAGGTTTAATTCCTATGAGCACTCAAAGAACAAGCAAGAACAAAATAAAGGGCAATCTAAATATTTCAAATATGAATGAGGAACACAAAGAGTTGAGGCCTGCAATCGCAGTTGTTGGTCTAGTCGACACAAGATCTTGCCTTCTGGCATCGTAGGTTGCGACATATTGGATTTGATCACTTGTGATGCGGATACGCACATGATTAGTACTTTTCAATCAAATACATTATTTCACTGAAAGAAGTATTGAGCTGCATTAAATATTGTCAGGTGAATTTGTTTCTTAATGAATTTCCTTCTATTCGTGGGAACGATATACTACCTTATGCCAAATTCTTATTTATTATTAGGTTTGAATATTATGATGATTCCGGGGCCAAAGCAATGGAGAAGCACAAGGAGATTAATCATATTTGCTACCAAGAACAAAAAGCTCAAAGCCCATGGGAATGGAAAGGAGAAAGCCAAGTAGCCCATGCAGCAGATCAAGGAGGAAAGAAGCCCATGCAGTGGGATAGCAAAAGGGGAGAAGCCCAAGGACTTAAACTACAAGTTTTGGATAAGATTTTCAAGCCAAATTCGGACTTCTCACATGCTCAACCCAATTCAAACTTGGATTCAACTCAGAATTCAATTCGGATTCGGTTCGGGATAGCCTGACAGACAGTTACTAAAAAGGCCATAGCTTTCACAAACGGAGTCCGATTCAGGTGTTCTTGTACTCGTTGGAAATATAATTTCAAGGGCTACGCAATGGATCTAGTCCTAGATTCAAATTCATCACGAATAAAAAGTTATAACTGAAACAATATGATAGGTGAACAATATAGTTTCCTTTTTGTGAGAGTTCGTATCCAAACCATATAGGGTTGAGTTGTACTTGGTTTGGGGACCATATGGACGTCCCAAGGGGCTATATAAGCCTTGTATTGGCAGCCTTTAGAGGGAGACTAATTTTATGCATAAGATTGAAACATAGCTATTACTTGTTCTTTCAATACCAGAGTTCATGCGAGGACTTTGAGAGATAACTAGGCGATCCATGGTTCGTTCTGCAATTCAAGGTCAAGCCGTCGTTCCATTGGGAATTGGGGACTTGGCATTCGTTGTTTGTGGTCTCGCGACGAACAATTATCTGGTGTGTTTTGGGCGTATTCCGAAGAGTTGAGGGTTCGTGCATTGACGCGAGTGTTCAACTAGCGACATCGTCTACTTCGCATCAACTATCCACGATTCCTCACTGAGAAGATTGGGACCCCTCCCCGTATCATGTGGTATCAGATTCTAGGTTTACTCGGTGAGAATTTCTTTACCCGTAGTTAGATTCGTTTTCTGTCCTATCGTCTATTAAACCGAAAATTGCAGTACCAAAACCGTAGTTTAATCTATTATTTCTTGTCCGTTTTGTTAAGTTTTTGTCCATTAGAGTTTTTGTTTTAGTGCTGATCTTTGTGCTCCTTTGCGTAGCTTGATCTTTGTGTCCATATAAACCCTACAAAATTGCTGATTGAATCCCTCAATTAGCAACCAAAAAGAGTAAATTGCATTTACTTTTGAATCCGAATTCTCTTTTTGGGAGAGTTTGTGATAGTATCCACTTCCTTCAAAACCGAGAGTTAGCTGCGGTTTGGCTTCAAAAAAAAATCTCTGCTTGTGACAAACCCTAGCTAGCCAAAAAGAAAGAATTACTATAGTTGAGCTTCACTTATATCTATTCATCAATTGAGACTAGCTTTTGATATTGCTGTTAGGGCTGTTCTTGAGCACTATTTACACTTGCTGAATTCTTGAATTTGTGCAAAGAGAACACAACACTAGTTCGGCCAAACTTTAAAAAAAGGAGTAAGCCATGGCATAGTTAAAAAAACCCGAAAGTTTCCTGCGATTTGATCAAGAAAAAAAAATGAAAATAAAAAGTGTTGGCCGAAACCCTGTGGAACACCCTAGTTCATATTTTCAGCTTGTGTACTTATTCTCATAGAGCAATCTGGTGCCCTTACATTCATAACTATTGCAATTGGCTAGCGTCTCTCCTAGTACTTAGTGCAAAACGAGCTAGTTATTCATCTCAATTTCAGATTGCCTCTTTCTAGCTTATTTCTTTGTTTGCATTATGTCATATTTATCGTTGAGTGTGCGTTTATATTCTTTACTTAAACCTATTGGATCAGCACATAGGCAAGATACTCTAACTTGGATCATTACTTAGCTTTACAATATCTTGAATATCAAATTGCATAGGATATCCACATAACTGTCCAAGCTCCACCTACACCCGTTTGTGTACTCCCTTGCTCTTGGTTACGCTCATACATTACTGGTTGAGGTCGTTCGCTGTCACAATTGTCGATTTGCCGTCCTTGATTCACTTTGGAACGGTAAGCTTGTCTTGTTTCAGGACAGTGAGTTGCAAACTTAGAGAGAGCTTTTATTTTACTAACCCGGATATAACCTCGTTTCTTGTTTGTGAGTCGTTCCCATGTCAGGTCACGAGGAGGATCCACCTCATCCGGAGGCGCCGGTTACGTGGACCGAGTACACTCGGTTGCGCGAGATGCTACAAAAACAACTTCAAGATGGTGACAATGGCGTGCCTGATGAGCTCGGGGAAGTTCAGACTGGACTGAACACCCTCGGGGAGGAGGTCAGACAATTGCGTACGACCATCAACAATAACTTTCTGGAGCTGCGTGCCATGTTCGCACACCACAATCTACGTGGGGGTGCACCAGCTGATGATACAAGTGTGCACGGCCCTCCGGTCGTTCTGCACAATGAGACCGAGGAGGAGCGTGCTGTTCGTCTGGATGAGGAGCGACGTCAGCGACAGGCACGTCGCATGGCCGTGCCGCCAAACGTCGGGATGGCAGCCGCGGCACGCCCTCAGGCACATGGGCCTGGCCGAGGCAACGGTGGCTAGGGTGGAGGTGCACCACAGGGTGCCCACGGAGGAGGTGTGCATCATGCACCTCGTAACTGGGCTAACGCGGTCGAGCGCCGGGATGACGATTTCCCCGTCGACGACTACGATGACCGACAGCGCCACCACCGCAACAACGTGCAGCGTCCTCGCCACGATGACGCCGAGGATCTTGTCGCTAAGCCCAAATTTAATCTTCCTATATTTTTAGGTGGTACAGATGTGGAACAATACCTCACTTGGGAGCTGAAAGTTGATAAGTTATTTCGGATGAACAACTATTCCAATGAGAAGAAGCTGTTGCTTGCGTCCAATGGCTTGGATGATTATGCCACACATTGGTGGGAGTAGTTCATCCGTAAGCGCATGGAGCGCCATGAGTTGCCGATGAACACCTGGGAGCAGATGAAGCAACATTTGCGGGCACGTTTTGTACCTCGCCACTACAAGCGCTCACTATTTGAGAACTTGACAGGGCTGAGTAAGAGCCACATAGCCAAATGGAAAGAGAGTATTAAAAAGAGTGAGTTGTGTGATTCCACCATATGTAAATTTGAGAGCATTCCAATTGAGAGTGTGAGAGAAACACCAAAAGAGAAGAAAGAGGTAGATGATGGACAAAGTGAGGATGATTTTGAAACTAACACATTAATGTCTACTTCTAGTGTTGTTTCTCACATTGTTCAGGTTGAAATTGAAGATGAGGAGTTAAACATTCAACAACCGGCATCATTGGAAGTCAAAGATGAGGAGATAACCACGGTTGAAGATGAAGTACTTGCTACCCCGTTGTTACATCATGATGATTTAATACCTACAACACCTATATCAACTGAGGAGAACAATAAAGGTAACAATATTGACGCTGAAATTAATTGTGAAACGGTGAGTACTTGTGAGAACTCATATGTGCGAATGAAAATTCCATGTTCTGAAATTTCTTTGCTCAACTTACATAATGTGGAATTGATTACTCATAGGGAAGTTCTTACCCGAATATCTCCTAGTGATTCTTTGTGCTATATCATGTTTGATGATCCTAGAGAGCTATCTAGTGTGATTGAGAATGTTACTAAAATTTCATGTTTAAAATCACTAGTTAGTATGTATGCATATACATATAAGTTCAATTTGATTGGAAATTATGGTATAGATGATAATTTTTATGTTTACCGAATATGCATTACATGTGATAAGCTTGCTGAATTGAAATTGCATATTTTGGATAAACAAACTTTTGTGCCATATCATGATCACAATGAGATGAGTTTCAACAATAGTGCTTCATATTTTAAAAGATTTCTTAAGCCTACTTATTCATCCTTTAATGTATAATCATGTACAGATAATCAGAGTAGCGCAGTTGAAGCATGGAAGGAACTAAAAATTTTCTCCCCCATATTTGAACATCTTAATTTAGTTTGGCACATTAATGACTTGTCCATGTGCTTAGCAAAGTCGAGGACGACTTTTTCTCATGGGAGGGAGAATGATATGAAAGACAATATTGCAATGTATACATCTTATGGTTTTTGTTATATTAACTGGTTTGTGTGGAACAACGAGAATGACACAATAATTGATTCATACATATACCATGCATATGTGTTTTTATTTTTATCTACTATGCCTTCAGATGTTCTTCATACGCTATGCAAAAGAAGTGTTGATGATAAATATATATACCATGCATATACGTTATATTATTTGCTTAGTATAATTTCAGGCTACCAAAAGCCGAGGACGGCTTTTCTTGAAGAAGGGGAGGATGATGCGGATACGCACATGATTAGTACTTTTCAATCAAATACATTATTTCACTGAAAAGAAGTATTGAGCCGCATTAAATATTGTCAGGTGAATTTGTTTCTTAATGAATTTCCTTCTATTCGTGGGAACGATATACTACCTTATGCCAAATTCTTGTTTATTATTAGATTTGAATATTATGATGATTCCGGGGCCAAAGCAATGGAGAAGCACAAGGAGGTTAATCATATTTGCTACCAAGAACAAAAAGCTCAAAGCCCATGGGAATGGAAAGGAGAAAGCCAAGCAGCCCATGCAGCTGATCAAGGAGGAAAAAGCCCATGCAGTGGGAGAGTAAAAGGGGAGAAGCCCAAGGACTTAAACTACAAGTTTTGGATACGATTTTCAAACCAAATTCGGACTTCCCACGTGCTCAACCCAATTCAAACTCGGATTCAACTCAGAATTCAATTCGGATTCGGTTCGGGACAGCCTGACAGAGTTACTAAAAAGGCCATAGCTTTCACAAACGGAGTCCGATTCAGGTGTTCTTGTACTCGTTGGAAAGATAATTGCAAGGGATACGCAATGGATCTAGTCCCAGCTTCAAATTCATCACCGATAAAAAGTTATGACCAAAACAATATGATAGGTGAAAAATATAGTTTCCTTTTTGTGAGAGTTCGTATCCAAAACCATAGAGGGTTGAGTTGTACTTGGTTTGGGGACCATATGGACATCCCAAGGGGCTATATAAGCCTTGTATTGGCAGCCTTTAGAGGGAGACCAATTTTATGCACAAGATTGAAACATAGCTATTGCTTGTTTTTTCAATACCAGAGTTCATGCGAGGACTTTGAGAGAGAACTAGGCGATCCATGGTTCGTTCTGCAATTCAAGGTCAAGCCGTCGTTCCATTGGGAATTGGGGACTTGGCATTCGTCATTTGTGGTCTCGTGACGAACAATTATCCGGTGTGTTTTGGGTGTTTTCCGAAGAGTTGAGGGTTCGTGCATTGGCACGAGTGTTCAACTAGCGACATCATCTACTTCGCATCAACTATCCACGGTTCCTCACTGAGAAGGTCGGGACCCCTCCCCGTATCAACTTGACATGGGTCAATAGCATGGATCCAATTAGAGAGTTACCCAAGCTCAAGGGTGAGAAGGATTTAGTTTGTTCTGCCTATAGATATTGTAAGATGGCTGCTGGTTCACATCCACCTCTTACCATGATCATGACAAATGGTCTTGGTCAGCTCTTGCATATGAAAACTATAGGACCTTCTAGAATTTAGTCAGTAGGAGGGAAGTGGTATGTGCTAGTAATTGTTGATAATTACTCTAGATACTAATGGGTCTACTTCCTGATATCTAAGTATAAAGCATTTGGTCATTTTAGAGAGTTAGTCGTTTAGATTATCAGTTGATCTTTCAAGAGCCCTTAGTATCATTAGGAGAGATAATAGGACTGAGTTCAAGAATTCATTCTTTTCTTCTTTCCATGTTGAGCATAGTCTAGAGCATCAGTTCTCCTCTCCTAGAGTTCCTCAACAGAATGGTGTAGTTGAGAGGAAGAACATGACCCTAGTTGGGATGGCTAGTATTATGTTAGATGAGCACGCCACTCCTATGAGGTATTGGGTTGAGGCTATTTTCATTGCTTGTTATGTGTCAACAGGGTATTCTTGAGAGCCTCATTGCACATGACTTCCTATGAGTTGAGATTTGGTCATAAGCCTAGTGTATCTCATTTTAGGTGTTTGGTTGCAAGTACTTCATTCTTAAACATGTCAACCTTAATAAGTTTGAGTCTAGATCTTCAGATGAGATCTTTCTAGGATATCCTGCTCAATCTAGAGGCTGTCGTGTGCATAATCTTAAGACTAACAAAATTCTAGAAACCTGTGAGGTTACTTTTTGTGAGGTTAGTCCAGAGACTAGACCAGACATTGCAGGTATATAGGTTTAGGAAAATTTAGAAAGTATCTTCCTTGAGGAGTGCGATGAAGTAGATGAGGGTGTTACTCTACTTCCTCTCTAGCTAGCTAAAGCACCTACTTCCTCTCTAGCCAGCTAAAGCACCTACTTTATCTACTTCACCTTCAGTTGGACAATCTACTCCAACATCTTCTTTAGCACCTTGTGGCTTTGCTCCTACCTCTGCAACCCATGGGGTAGATGCCACTTTGACATCAGGATTGCCTTGACATCTTTAGTGGCTATACCCACCATATCAGATGATTGAAGACCTTCATGAGTGAGTTACTCGCTCTAGGTTTATTTCTCTTGACTCACATAATCATTATGCTTTTATTGCTTCCTTTGAGCCCCATGATGTTACCCATTGGCATGCATCACTTTTGCACATATTTATTTGTCATTTTGAGACCATTTGTAATCATTTACATTTTTTTACATTTTGAGACCATTTATCATCATTTACATGTTTTGTATAATTAATTGCTCAATTTGGATTATTTTACATTTTTTGTAATTTTCTACAGGCCGACGTGATCAAGGCCCATAAGCAACAAATATGGACTTTTGGGACTTCTCCGTACAAATGTACATGTCATTGTCAACACGTAGGATCTAACAATGGAGAAATCAAAGTTTCCAAGGACCAGAACAGAAGAAATCAAAACAGGGAAGGATCTCATTGTAAATTCTAGAAACTGAGAGGACTAAAATGCAAACTTTTGAAATCCCCAATGCACCCTCAAATCCCTAGCCAGTCGAATTCAAAAATCTCTAGAGCCCGGTTCATTCTCGACCTCCTTAGCCTCTCTTGCTCCTCTCATCCCCTTTCTTCTCCACCCACAGTGCTGACAAGGCTAGGCTATACCTCTCCGACGCCACATCTCCACCACCACAGCCACTCACAGCACCCCTTTCTCTACTCCATCTCCAACTCCAGCGGTTGCCACGTGCAGCTCGCCGCCCAAATCCCCTATTCTACCATTGTCGGCCGCTGTCCCCCTGCTTCTTCTCCCCCAGCACCTTTCTCTGTTGTCCCTCTCCACACCCTACTGCTCCACTGCTTGCCCACCAAGAGCTCAGCACTTCTTCTTTCTTGGATCCCCATAGCTTCGATATTCCTTCTTTTGCGCTACCCCTACCATCTGCCACCCCAGCTCCTTTGCGCCACCTTCCCCTTCATTCCACTACTCCTCCGGTCACCATTTCCTCTCCTCTGACTGACATCCATTGGCCACACACCATTGGCCACCATGGTAGTTCTACTGCCAGTTGCACACTCTATAGATCCCTCCACGTTGATCTCCACTACACTCTCCCTCTCCGTGTACCAAACAGATTACCTCCAAGTACCCCCCAGATCCATACCGCTGCTCTCTCATCACCGCCTCCAACGACGTCGTCCTTCGTCAAGCTCTGGCCAGGTCGCAACATCGTCGAGCCATGGAGCTACCGAGGAGCAATGACATCGACGACCTCATCTTCTTCTTCGACTATGTCGGCAATGACCGCTTCGTCTTCACTGCCGTCATCTCCATCGATCCCACTACTCTACTTTATCGTCTCCTTTTTTGAGGGAAACAGTAGGAGAGACTCCTACTATGCTATATTAAAATAGAATAATGTACAAAAAGGAACCAACAACAGAGCGGGGGAGGAGGGGAAGAAAGGTACAACCAAAGAGCTAAATCAGAAGGACCTAATCCAACTTGAAAGGTAAGAGTGAGATTCCGGCTTAATTCTAAGAAGCATGAAAGAAGCTTCCAGCCTGCGTCTAGCAATCCAATCTGATAGATTATGACTCTAATGTTGAAAAATTAACTCGTTTCTAATTTTCTAGATGAGCCATGCAGCAAGAGTAAATTTCTCCATGAAGAATTGGCCAGTGAAGTTTGTTTTTGTGTTCAGAACTCATGTTGGGTTATCCGAGTTAGTGTCCCATTGAAACCCAATCGCATTCCAATATTGCAAGGAGAAGAGGCATTGCATGAAAATATGTGTGATGGTCTCAGCAATTTGTCCATCACATAGCACACAGTGTATACTCCCATCAATGATGAAGTTCTTTCATCTGAGCATGTCCTTATTATTGAGTTGATCTTTGAGAAGAAGCCACCTTTTGCTTCATGAAGCATCTGTTCTTCCAGATGAGTGGGAATACCGGTAAGGTGGTAAGCTTCTTGAACTGGTCAGTGTACCATTTTTGTGAGGTGTAACTAGAGTGCATCCAAATGTAGGTTCATTGGTCCGAAGTGTTTTGGCTGAGCATCATTTGATCCATGAATTGCGTGAGTTGGAGATATTCTTTGTAAGCTTGCCGTGCAAGGGCAAACGAAATGCATTGTGTGGTTCATATAGCTACATGTAGTTTTTGACAGAGATATCTTGATTTGAAGCTAAAAAGTACAATTTGGAAACTTTGCAAAAAGCATATTTCCATTCCAACAGTCTTTCCAGAACAGAATGTCCTTACCATTTTCAAGTTGTCCCATAGCCATGCCCCTGAGTTGGTTGATTCTTTTCATTATATCCCTCCACCAAAAAGAACCACAAGTTTTAACCGCATGAGGAACCACATTTGAGCAGTGTTGCGCCAGATCAGTGTGACCTAGGGAACATGCACTCTTGCATAGAATTTGTGCAAGTGTTTCATTAGCAGTCCATCATTTAGGGTCTACAGGTTGATGATTCCCAGTCCTCCTTTATTTTTAGTCTTGCATACGTTCTCCCATGCTGCTAGTGAATCACATCATCCCTGTAGGTCTCTGGAGTCTCTCTAAAGGCAATGCCTTCTAGCTTTATTAGTATGTTTTAACTCCTTGGGTACCTAGAGCATGCACATGTGATAGATGGATTGGAGTGAGAGGAATACATTAACCATTGTTAACCTTCCTCCATAGGACAGTAAGCTCATCATACCCACTAGACGTCTCTCTATCCTATCAACTAGAGGCAAGACATCCTTCACTTTTGGCCTTGTTGTCCCTATGGGAGTCCTAGGTAAGTGAAGGGCATAGAACCAACTTTGCATCCAAACACTCCCACTAGATTAGTCACTCTGTCTAGAGAAACATTAATGGGGACTATAACTGATTTGTGGAGATTTACTCTGAGTCCTCTGGAATTAGACAAAGGAGCTGTCAGGAACACGCCAGCATAATAATCAATGTGTCATCTGCATACTGAATTATTGGGTAGTCATCACTTCCTAGTGATGGAATTGGATGTTTGGTGAGGTCCCTTCTAGCTGCTTCATTTATAATTGATAGGAGGATATTTGCCCCAAGAATAAATAGTAGCGGTGATAATGGGTCGCCTTGCCTGACTCCTCTTTTGCACTGAAAAAACTTACATGTACCCTGTTTGTGAGTACTGGAGAGTGACCGGAGGATAGAATATTTGAGATCCATGACATTCATTCGTGAGTGAATCCCTTTGCTATCATTACCACCATAATCGCTTCATGCTTAATTGTATCAAAGGCTTTTTCAAAGTCTAGTTTGAGGATTATGATTTCTTTTTTTACTTTGCTTGCATTGATGTATGTACTCAAAAGCCCAAGCCAGACAGTCTTGAATTGTTCTAGTCTTGATGAATCCATATTGGTTAGCATGAACCAGTGAAATAATAATTTTCTAAAGTCTATTAGCCAGGATTTTGGAGAGTAGCTTTAGAACTGAGTTTAAAAGAGAAATCAGCCTATTGTCATCGAGAGATTCCGGGTTCAACTTTTTTGGGACAAGAGTAATGAAAGTTCGGTTTACGCTCTTGAGATTAACCCTATTGTGGAAGAAGTCCTGAAATACAAGATAGATGTCTTGTCTAATGATATTCCAACAACTCTGGATGAAAGGGCTATTGAACCCATCCAGCCCTGGAGCTTTATCCTTTGGGAGTTCTTTTTGACTATGTCATCAATTTCTTTTTGGGAATAGTCTGCCTCTAGGTCTTCCAATTGATGCAAAGTCTGCATGAGATCGGTGAGATCAAAAAACATTGTGGGGTTAGTCATTGTTTCCATTCTTTGCTTGAAGGAGTTCCAAATGGCTATTGCCTTATCCTGATGTGAGTCCACTGTTATACTGTTGTCCAAGATAAGGGAGTGAATCACATTCCTTATGTGCCTTTCAGTTGCAAGAGCATGAAAGTATTTGGTGTTTTCATCACCTAGTTTTGCCCATCAAGAAGTGCATCTCTTCCTCCAGTACTTGTGTTGGTAATCTAAGAGTCTTGCAAAGTGAACTTTGATTATGGTTCTAAAGTTATTCTCCTCCAAGAAAAGGCACCTATGTTCTTCCAATTTGTCCATGTAAAAAATTATTGTTTTGTAGTTGTGGATCAAAATCTTTAATTGAGATATGGATTTGCTCCAATTTTTAAGCCCCCTGTGCAGATTTTTAAATTTGGCCAAAATTCTGGTTGCACTACTTGTTTGTGGAACTGGTAGGTTCCAAAATAAAGCAACTGCTTCCTTGAATCCTGGGTGCTCAGTCCAGAAGGGTTCAAACCTGAAGAGGTTGGATTTGGGAATTATTGTATCAATGTGCACAACGCATGGTGCATGGTCCGAAGTATCTTTATGGAGGACATGTACTTTAGATTGAGGAACAGAAGAGGTCCAGTTGGTTGAGGTAAAAAAACCAATCCAATTGTTCTAACAGAGGATCTTCTTGCATGTTACTCCAGGTATATGATCTGCCTTTGAGCGGCAGCTCTATGAGTCCAAGGCTGCTGATGATGGAATTGAAAGTAAGTATGTCATTAACATTTCCCCTAGTTTGTTGAGATTTTCATATGATCAAATGAAGTTAAAATTCCCTAAAAGAATCCATTTTGTTGACCCAGAATATGCAATTGAAAAAGCCAATTAACAAATTCTTCTCTTCTTTGCCCTCGCATGGTCCATAAGTGTTGACAAGAGTCCATTCATAGGAGTTGTGAAGTGAGGAGAACTCTAGTATTTGATCAAAGCGTGTGTTGAGTAAAGGGTTGCCAGTGAACACTGAACTATTCCAAAGGGTTAGGAGTCCCCTAGAAGCACCAAAAGAGGGGGAGAAGGAAAATTTATCAAGGTGCTTGGGTGCAAAATTGCGGATGTATGAGTGCTCAAAAGATTCTCTTTTGGTTTCCTGTAAACAGACGACTGAGCAAGCACTTTCCAAGATCTTATCTCGGATGGATTTCCATTTATTCAAGGAGTTTAGACCTCTAACATTCCAACATAAAATCTTCCAACTTCTAATGTTTTGTGACTGATTCATTAAAGCTTTGATAGAAAGATAAACAAGATAGAAAGCACAACAAAACTATCGCCGGCTTGAGTTGGAGGAAATTGCAAAAGCCATTATGGCAAGTTCGATAAGACAAAAACTAGGAGACCAGGTAGCCAAAAACCAAAAGTATGACCTGCCTATGTAAACCCTGCATCTCCCAACTACTACTTTCTTTAATCTTCTTCTTTATCTTGGTGCGGCTTCATAACGGTCTCATCCATCAGTTCCCTCGAGGGGACTTGACCATAGCGATGCCCCCATTGAATCATGAGCGAGGTTGAAAGTCTAGGCATTTTTTAGGAGTCTTTTGTTACACATGGAATGGCCTCCTCTGCCTGCTTGTGAAGCTAATCTAGAGTGACAATTTCTAGTTCGATAGTAGGCGATGAAGAGGACTAATCTAGAGCTGAAACTTGTAGAGAGTTGGGGCTATGATAGACTTGTGTCATTGTGGTTGTGCAATCCCTGGCAGTTGAGGGTCAGCAGCTTGCTTGTTCAGTCTTGGGCTCCTACGTAGGCCTTGAACCATCAAGGGAGTTGCTTTCTTGTAGCTTTGTCTACGCTTGGGTTTCGGGGAGGCAAGGATGTCGGAATAATCATCTTGCTGTTCAGGGATTTCCTCAATATGGACTGAAGAAGACTTCCATGGGGGGACTTGGGAAATGACTCCTAGAAAAGAAAAGTCTTCCAAAGAGTTCCCAAGCCTCTTGCCCTTCATATTAAAAGCTAAGTACCATGTTCTCTTTAGTGACAATCCTTGAGAGCGAATCAAGCTAGTGAGAGGGGGTTAACCATCCCCAATGGGATGCTGGCATTCTGAATAAGAACAGGATGAAGTAGCTCTAGAAACCTTGAATGACATGTTGAATGAATTGCATAAATGTTGGTCCTTGCGTGTTGGTAGTCAGCGATTATTGATGTTGGTAGAAGAGGTGGCGGCTTGAGCTTCAAATGGGATCAAGGCCCAATGAGGGGAATCCACTTGAGGTTGAGATGAGGATTCTTGCTGTTGCTAAGAATTGGGGCCTGAGCACTCTGAGGTACCAAAGAGGTTGAAGAAACTGAAGCAGACTCCCGAGCTTGCATTTTTTGGCCCAATGGGAGGTGATCCCATTCGGCCCCTGTAGCTGAGACTCCTATTATTCCCATTCTTCATTTTGCAAGGGGGCTAGGGGCTCTTGCTGGTGGTTGTTTCTGTCATCATTATGCAGGTTGATTAAGTTTTCTAGGAGGTCCTCATCCCCCGATGCGGCATCTGTGAAGTCTGAATTCATGACAAACACCTGAATTGTCTAGGATTCCCCAATTCCCCCAAGTCATTACTTTTCTTTATAACTAGATTTTCAGGGACTACCTCTACTAAAAGGTAAAGAACTTTAACTAACACTCTACCCCTGATCCTGTCGCTCGAATGCCATTCTAGGAGTTTGCCAAAGAAAGAGACGACATGGGCTATGGAGCGATGATTTAGGAGGTCCAACGAAAACCCCAAAAACATGATCCAACCCACTTTATTGAAATTGGTAGCTCACTAGTTTATAGCTTCATTATGTCGGTGGAACCTAAGTTCATGCTGGTCATTCAGGTGTTGTGGATTTTCAAAAATTAACATGCCCCTCTGAATTGGAGATCTGACTTGAAAAATTCCAACACCGAGCGTATGTAGGGAGCATCTTACCACAATGATATCGAGAGCACCTTGTATGAAGTCCTTGAAGTCCATGATAGCTTATGCTATATCTTGTTCCTGGGGCGGCGGTATGATAGTTGCGATGGCGAAATCCTCATGCTAGGGTTGCGGTGGCTCTTGAAGCACCAGATCTGCCCCCAATAATCGAAACTGGCCACCATCTTCAATGAGCAGGCCTGCTAAAAGAAATCTCCCCAAATTACGGATTTGGAAATTGGCCATCAGGGAAGAATTAGGCGCTTTGGGGCAGTTTGCGTGGGGTGGTTTGCACTCAAATGAAGAGAAGATGCATGAAGAAGCTAGGGTAGATGAATCGATGGGAGCTTTGGGAGGCACGCCCCTCCCCCATGCTGGGTCATGATGGTTCTTGCCGCTCTGATGGGCCAACAGTTCATTCCTTGGGCAACAAGCAGGAACCCACTTCCTATTAGCACGAGACCAAGAAGAGAAGTAGACCGGGGCTTTGTGACCATAATTAGAGTAGGCCCAACAATAGATCTAATTGCGACAATTTATTGCTGAGTGACCTCCACTCAAACACCTAGTGCAAGAACTACCTTGAAGTCACTGACACCAAAAGTAGGAGCAGATTTAAGGGGCACCCATTGTGACTTTGAACTCCCCAATTTGGGTAGTGGAGTACGAGGTAAGCAAGAACTAATCAATCCGATTGCCCAACTAGAAAAACTTTGCACTCTGAAGCATGAGGAATATGCACCGATAAAGAGCCAATTTTAATTGAATCAAGATTATCAAAGAACTGAACCATCGGCTTTGTAGCAAACGAGACTTTCTTCTGAGCAGAGGAGTCACTCTGAGAGCGGTTTTTCTTATGAGATGATACAATCATCCACTCATTGTGATGTTCCAATAGCCATCGACTGTGTTCTTCCGGTAATCCACACCTCTATCCCTCCATAAGTGGAAGTGGATAGTGAAGTAATTGGTGGAAAGAATCTTAAGTCGATGAACAAGTAAACCAACTTGCTTGGACAATACAAAGAAGTGAAAGCCAAAGTCATATGCCCTTTTAACCTGAAAGCCCATTTGATCCCCTCCTAAACAACACTGAAGAACTTTGTCGACAAAATCTTCAGAAAGCCGAAATAGGAAGTGCAAGAAAGAAACCAAATTAGAAAACCAGAGCTTTTGGATGAGGTGGGATGAACCCCAGTGCCATACCTTAAGGAAACCTGACCTTGGAATCTCTTACCTAGCGAGAAGTCCCAACCCAAGGACAGCTCGCTCTCCATGAAGCGAAGGTCCTAGGAAGGCACGTGGAAGCCTAAAGAGAGCTATTGAAGGTGGAAGAACTCAAGGTTGAAGAGATCGCCATGGGAGTCGCCAAAGTAGGCTTGGGAGAGAGGCGCCATGTAACACCCTAGCCAATCAATGACCTAAAATGCTACCAAACTAATAACATAATAAGGAAAAACTAATATTCATCTTACAAAATTTCGGCAGAACCTCCTTTGTTTATTGAGTAAATCAGAGGTTTCAACAGGCATAATCAAATGATATGAATAACAGTAAGCAATATAGTCATTTATAAGCAAAACTGGATTATGTTCATCATCGCACTTATAACAATACTACTTAGATAAAGAACGGAATCAATGTAAAAGAGTTCTAATCTTTTATTATATTTTGAACCTGATAGACATTAATCAAATACCACTTGAGTTATTCAGCAAATAGTGTTTAATGTTCTTTCTTTCTTCCATGGTGAATAGACCGTGCAAGTGCAACAAAACTAATCCTTCTTTATCCCCATGCATGTCGATCTCATGTAGATACCTAAAACAAATAGCAACCACAACAACAACAACAACAAGAGTGAGTTCAACGACTCAGCAAATATAATAAGTGGTAACAAGAATAAAAGTGAACATCAATTCACAAGTTCATCCATCAATCATATAAATAAACCATGCTATG
This sequence comes from Dendrocalamus latiflorus, assembly GCA_017311315.1. Classification (NCBI taxonomy): domain Eukaryota; kingdom Viridiplantae; phylum Streptophyta; class Magnoliopsida; order Poales; family Poaceae; genus Dendrocalamus; species Dendrocalamus latiflorus. The sequence goes on along the minus strand of CM029659.1, from coordinate 23,462,044 downwards.
CAATATGATCAAAAATCTCTTTATCTCTTCTCTTTCGCATTTTACCGGTAATGCGGAGTGTGCATCCGTCAATGCACACCCATGCCTATACCATCTGATACAGGGACCAATTGCCCATACTCCACAAGTATGGGGACCTTTAGCCCGTCATGTCATCAACATGACGGGGACCTCGGCGCTTGGTCATCTTGTGACCAAGACTTCAATAAATCAGCATGATGCACAAACGTGAATATCTCAACAAATAAAACTTGCATTCACAACATCTATGCATCAGAAATTCTCTTGAACACTTTGAATTGCAATTGACCATAAACAATATCAACATATCATTAACATAATCAAGATCACATATACTCATAATATAGATCAAACATCTACAAACCAACAATCAGCAACAATCCACACTATAAAGTTTAAACCATCATTATACTTGCCTTAACCACGAGAAAACGGGGGATGAGCAGAAGGTGCGGTCCCTGGGATCCGTCCTCCTCCTGAATAATAATTATAATAATTGCTAAGACAACAGTAGCGGACCTTTGCCCAAATAAAAACAATCACGAACTAGTAAATTCGTCTAACTTGGTTCCAATTCCCAAATCCTACAGGTCATCCCGCCCCCCTCTGTGGACAGTCAACTTCAAAACTTCATATCCATTGTTACAGGAGTCCGAATAGGGTGTTCTTATACTTTCTGGAAATATAATTAAATTATCTAACTAAACCTAGTTGGTGAGCCTCCCTGAATCGGCCATCTTCTACCCGCACCATCCAATTTTCTAAAACATCAATTTCACGTCGGGTTCTCTGGACAGAGCACTAAAAATGCCATAACTTCCAGACCGAGTGTCAGAATCATGATTTATTGACCTTCCTGGAAATCTAAGACAATTATCTACAACTTTGATAATATGGAGATCATCTGATTCTCCCGTTTTTTTCGCCCAATCCAATCTACCAAAATCTGACAGAAATCTCCCGATCTGCAGAACAGTCTTACAAGAAAAATCATAACTTCTGCTACAAAGGTCCGATCGACGCATTCTAGCACTTCATGGAAATATAACGACGTCCTCTACAACTCTCTAGGAGAAGTCCAGATCTGAATCCCCACCAAACTACCCTAAAACAGCCGTCCAACAAAATCTGTCCTAGCAGTCCAGAATACCGACCTTGCAACAACTAGTAAAAAAATGCATCTAATTGGGGAACAACGGGGATTACCCTTGATGAACCGATGCAGATTACGATGAACGCCCTATGGACTCCTCCTCTTCTCCTTTCCCCTTTTTCCCTTCCTCTTCCCTTCCTCCGGATCCAATCGCCTCACTGCGGTTGATCTCCCTTCTCCGTTCGACCGGCAGCCAAAGGAAGATTTTTCCCACCGGTAGAAGGGCTTCAATGGGGGAGGGAAAGGGGGAGGAGCTGCTGGAGGGGCGCGCAAGGGAGGGGTGCGGCTAGGGGAGAGAGGAGGGAGGAATAGGGTGGCGGCTAGGGTTTGGGGGGAGGGGCGCCTCCCCCCTTTTTGGCTGGCCTCCACTTGGGCCAAGGCCCAGGCCCAAGTTACCGGGATTTTTCAAAAATCCCCCTCTAAAAATCATTGTTTAATTCTTTTCTATAAGGTCCCTCACTCCAATTAATCAATTAACTCTCGAATCACTTTTGGGGTATTACACACCATCTTCAATCCATGCCACTTTATCTTCTCCTTCGATTTATCCCTAAATTGACCTCTCTCTTCCTCTTCTTTACTGTTCATCGTTGCCAATGCTATTGTAAATAAACTGTGTGAATGTGATCTGTGATTGTGATGTGGAATCTATGATGTTTGTTTAGCTCTTTGCTTAAGTTTATTTTAGTACTGTTCATGTTATCATTAGTTTAATTCTAGAATTATGCCCTATTAATTTGTGTTTTGTGAATTGTAATATGTGATTGTGAGATGTTCTATGTTACTTGTGCAATCAGTGATCAGTTAGTAGTTTAGTACTAATTTTATCAGTGCTAATTGTGATCTATGTTAGAGAGTAAAGAGCTTGTGATCTCTTGTGATTTGTGTAAGAAGTTAGCTTTGTGAGTTGTGCTTGTGTTCAGTGTTCTGTTAGTCCAGTATCTGTGTTTGACTTTGTGTTAACTTGCGTGAGTTAGCTAGTCAGCAATCATTATTCTCCCTTTCTATCTCGATCCCCTCCTTGTTTCTAAACCCCCTAGTGCTTCTTGACTCCCTCCTTTCTCCTTTTTGTAGCCAATCTATGATTAGGTCATGCGATCGCATGTTCATAGTTGTTTGTTGTGTTGTCTTGTGCCACCGTCATCAAGTTAGTCATCGATCATTTGCCCTTCTTTTTTTCTTGACTCCTTCCGTGCTTCTCAACTTCCTTGTTCTATCTCACAGTTGGTAGTTAGTTAGGTCGTCAGTCAATAGTTTAGCATGTTCCTTCATGTAGTCAATCGTTGTGTTATTCATTTGGTCGCGTGATGTCAATTCGTATGTTCGTTCATCCCATCGTATGTTCATTTAGTTCATCCGTAGTTTCATCTGTGCGACTGGGTTCGTTTGGTCATTTTTTTATTTTAGTTCATTCGGACAACTAGTTAGTTCATTTTAGGTTTAGTTTGCTATTTTGTCCCCCGTTTAGACTGACCTAGCTTTAGCTGAGCATCAGTAGCCTTAGTCTAGTCCCTGTGGAGAATACGACACTTGTCGCTATTTCAGTGGCAACCCGTGCACTTGCGGGTGTGCTATTTTTGCATAATCACCTATGTACATACAAATGAGACTTGGATCAGTGCCATGCATGAGGAGTTAGAGTACTTTGAGGGAAATAATGTCTGGATCTTAGTTGAGCCTCCCCACGATCACAATGTCATAGGAACCAAGTGGGTTTTTAGGAACAAACAGAGTGAGGATGGGGTAGTTGTTTGGAATAAGGTCAGACTTATAGCTCAGAGCTTTACCAAGGTAGAGGGATTAGGCTTTGACGAGACTTTTGCACCTGTTGCTCAATTAGAAGTTATTATAATTCTCTTAACATTTGCAGCCTCTAAGGGTTTTGACTGTATCAAATGGATGTTATGAGTGCCTTTCTTAATGGTTTTATAGAAGAAGTCTATGTTAATCAACCTTCTAAGTTTGAGAGTTCAAAGTTTTCAAATCATATCAACAAATTGTCCAAACCCTTGTATGGCCTTAAGCAAACCTCTAGAGCTTGGTATGATAGGCTTAAGTTATTTTTACAGAAAATGGTTTTTAGATGGGCAAGGTTGACAATACATTGTTCATCCTCAGGCATGGTAGTGATCTCCTTTTAGTGCAAATCTATGTGGATGATATTATTTTTTATGGCTCATCTAATGCTTTAGTTTCCATGTTTTCATATACTGTGAGTAGGGAGTTTGAAACGAGCATGATGGGGGAATTGACATACTTCCTTGGATTCCAAATGAAACAAGCGAGGCAAGGTACATATGTGCATCAAGCCAAGTACACCAATGACCTGCTTCAAAGCTTTGACATCAGGAGTAGCAAGCTAATCTCAACTCTGATGGCTTCTACTTTGACTTTTGATCCAGATGAGGATGGTGATCCTGTTGATCAGAAGGATTATCATAGCATGATTGGCTCCTTTCTCTATCTCATAGTATCAAGGTCGGACATACACTTCGCTATGTGTCTACACACTCGATTTCGGACTTTCCCTTGAGCATCTCACTGCCAAGCGGTGAAGCACATCTTCAAGTACCTTCAGTCTACTCTCAAGGTTAAACTTTGGTATTCTTCTTCCTGCCTCTCTGCATGCTTCTCAGATGCAGACTTTGGGATTGTAGGATACATAGAAAAAGGACTTCGGGCACTTGTCATTTCTTATATACATCTCTTGCCTATTTCTCAAATGCGGACTTTGGGATTGTAGGATTCTTCTTGGTTTTCTAACTTGCAGGGAGAATTGGGGCTTATTCATCATATGGGACTATTGAGAGGGGGAGTTTGCTTTTCTTGCATGCATGTGTAATATATTGCATATCTACCTTCAATGCTTGCATTGTAATATAATATGGAGCTTTGTCTATTATCCATCCTCATATTCTGTAATCAGTTATGCCTGCTTAAATGAGCTTTATTTATCATATGCTTACGTGTGAAGCTAAGCATGTGTCATAACTAACTTTATAAAAATTACTCAACTTGAACTAAAACAAGTCAAGGCTGAATAATTTGAATAGTTTAGCTTTAGTGACCATTTTCTAATTCCTGCCGTAGCAAAGTGTTTAGTTGTGTTTTGAGTCTGAGTTTAGCTTAGGTAGAGCTTTTTAGTTTCATTGTGAATCATTTGTTATCTCTTACCTTTTCATTGCTTTAAATGATCTCAACTATGCTTGTAATTGCATCTCAACATTTCTTTCTCATGAGACTGCTTACTATTGCACTTGGCATGAACTTAGGGAAGTTCGTGTAACCAAGACCATTTTCTTAAGCTCTTTGCTTAATGTGGTCAATAATGGCTTGAGATCAATCAAATTGACTGAACGAAGGTAATTCAAATTGGTTGAAACTCAGGAGGCAGCTATAGATTGCTCCTAGTCTAAGACTTACTTTACTGAGATAGACAATACAAATGTGAGTTACAATTTGGTTGAAGCTTAGAAGAAAGATGTAGATGGCTCCTAGTCTAGGACTTACTTTATTGAGATAGACCATTCAAATGTGAATTACAATCTGGACTAAAGCTTGGGGCAGCTATAGGTGGCTCCCAGTTTAGGACTTACTCTACCATGATAAGTCATTGATCTAGTCAATTGCAATGTTCAATAGGCTTTTATCTTAAGTGAGTCATTTTGGAGCTATTTCACACATTTCTTGTTTGATCTAGTATCTTAACTCATTTTGTACTCTGCCATATCATGACACTGATTAGGATCTCTCTAGCTATACTTTTTATTTTGAGACACTTGACATGTTTTAAATCATGTAATCACATCTAGCTAGTTATGGCCTGCTTTGCTCTCTATGTTCTTACATGATACAACAAGCTATTTTTTAAAGCATGGATTTGTGAAATATTTTTTTCATTGATTTGGATAGTTTTCAAAGCCCCCAATACAACTAAAATCTAAAAATTATGAAAATAGTTATTCTTGCCTTTTAGTCTTTCCTGATTTCTTCCTTGCCTTTCTTAATGAGTTTATTGTCAAAGGGGGAGAAATAGTGGCAAAAATGTATGATTTAGGCTAAGGTTAGGCTAAGGGAGAGAAAATGAGATTTCTAAATTTATTGAAGATCTTATTGGGTTTGTTCAAGCTTCATCTCACCATGATCAAAGTCAAATGAATAATTGTTCTTTCATATGAACATACAGTGACATTTTTGCAAGTTCAAGTGGTTTTTGAGTGCTTGTATTGAAATCTACTCTTTCTAGTTTCTCCACTCTATTTTCTAGCTCACTTTGCCATTTTCATCTTCTATTCCTATCTTGAGTCAAGTTGAGTTCCTTTATGCAAAACTCTCGTCTTATTTCCAAAATCAACTCAACTTTGCATTTTTTGGAAGTATTGTCAACGTGTTCATCAAGGGGGAGATTGAAAGACCATGTGAGATTGTTACTGGTCAATATGTGATGAACAATTAGCACATTTATTGAGTTGAATTTTGTCTATGCAAAATTACCTCAGTTTTTAGTGTTGCTAGTAGTCAGCCGATCTGACTGATTTGCAGAGCTGGTCAGACCGGTGAGAGAGACTTGCGCTGAAAATGCATAGGGAGGTTTGATCGACATGGAATGAGTGGCCAGACTGGGCCAGGTGTCTTTTGTGCATTTTTGGGGGGTTTTGGACCAAACTATTGTGTAGAATTATTTAGGGTTGAGTTGCATTAGATCTCACTGGAAATTGAGTTGTGAGGCAAAACTAGATAGAGAAACAATGAAATTCTAGAGATGGCGTTCTGGTGGAGTTAGGTAGCTTGACTGGGAAGTCTAACCAACATGGAGTCGCTGGTTAGATCGGCCCTAGCGGTTTGACCAGCCATGTAATGGCAATCAGACCAGTTGAGATTTGGTGTTCTGGGATTTTGGGCGATTGGGAGATTTGATCTTGGGTAGATCTTGGTTCTATGGTCATGGTTGTATTGCATTGCATGATGCATTGGTTTGGCTTACGTGAGTCAAGGGTATGGAACTTGTGCTCGATGTGGTTGCTTGGTCTTTAAATGTACAGGTGGCTTAGTGGACATAGTGATCAGTGGCAATGGACCAGGACTAGGCGGAGGAGTTGAGGTCTAGAGCGGTCATATAATTCTAATTAAGGCTATGTGGCTCAAGTGGGAGCACAAAGAAAAAAAGGTTGTGCCGAGGCGAGTTGGTGCTTGTGGTGTGCCAAGTGACGAGGCTGATGCATATAGAGATAGTTCAGGAGAGAATGAATGCATGGTAGCTAGTTATTGGGTACTACAGCCAACGTGTCAAAGCATGCAGAGATGCTTTGAGGTGAAGACAACGACAGGGTTAAGAGAAGGTGTTCGGAAGCTTCGTCGGGGTATTTTGGTAGTTGGCCAAATACTAGGTTGTGACTTGATCAAAATCATAGCTCGAGGAGGCACAAGGGAGAAGCAGTTTTAGGTCAAGGAGTGCTAGAATTGTAAGTGGATCAATCACTAAGGTGTTCGCGGGTTGAGTCTTGTAAGTGCTTTGAAAAGCGTATGTGTGTGTAAAACTCAAGTTAGTTGGGGGTGACAAATTGCCCCAGTTTCCTTAATGGGTTAGATCCATTAGTGTTGTGTGTGCTGGATATTTAGTGGGGAGGAGATTAGGTGGCTAGATCCAAGGATTCTAAGGTTAGGGTTTTTTCTACTACCTTGACCTCCTTCTATGGTGGTACGAGAGAAAGTTTGAGAGAGGGAAAGAGTGGTGTTGTGGCTATACCTTATAATCATCAATGAGTATGTAAACATCTTCCTCTACTGAGAATCAATCAGAGCTGTCTCCATCATGTTCTTATTTATGTTCTTGTTTAGTTTTACTTGTTCTTGAACTTGATTGGTGATTCTGTGTTCATGGTTATTCTAGCTTGATTTCTTGCTTGATTTACCTTGCTAGGACATGTGAGAATAGATCTGGATACCCTCATGCCTAATATCATCATGAGCAAGAAGAAATTTTGAATTTATGGGTTTTGGTGTTCTTGTGACCTAGATTTGATTATCCTCGATTCAGTGGATTGATTCCAAGAACCTTGTGATTCTTGATTAGTTTGAATGGGATTTGGGAAAGTTCTTAAGATTTGAGCTATTGTCTCGAGAGGATTTCATATGATGAATAAGTGACTGGTCAGACTAGACCTAGTCCAACAAGCCAGTAGTCGGCCCGGTAGCACCCCACGGTCAGACTAGTTGTAAGCAACCAAACTAGTTGATGAACCACAGTCTAACTAGCATTAGCTGAAGGGTGTTAAATTTAGCTTCTAGATTTGTCTTGCAAAAACCAGGTGGTGTAATATGAACTTTGTGATTGTCATAGTCATTTGATTAAAGACTTGAATACCTAAGGGGAAAAAGTTTTGGGAATCATTCACCCCCTCTAATTGCTGGTATTGGTCCTACAGAACAAAACATGCATAAATTATACTAACATGGATCATGACTAAAGTTTTCTAATCATGGATATCTAGTCAACACATGGATAAATAAAGCAAGATATCACAAAAGCATGATAGTAAATATATCAACACAACACAATCTCATGATGGCAAAACCAAGCTCATACATTCATGGAAATCATGCTCAATAGTCTAGGATATGCACATATGAGCAAGAACAAGCAAATCACGAAGAGCACATGCTAATGGCAATATGGCAAAGCTCATGTATCCACAAATAACATATCACAATATCATAAAGATAGAAAAATGACATGGAACCAATCATGCAAATACATGGTACAATAACATCAAGCAAGTACAAAGATACATAAAGTAATACACTACCAAGAGCATGAGAAAAGAGGTTGCAAGAATAATACATGCTCAAGAGAGTAAAACTCATATATCTACAAATCATGAATAATTAGTTAGCACATAGATATACAAGCAACATACACATAAAGGCATGACAAGAGTGTAACAAGTGAAACACATACTAATATGGTACAAGTGAGTACATAGATAAGCACAACATGCCAAGAATAATCAAACATAAACATAAAGGCATGAGGGCATATGATAGCTCACAAAGTAGGTGGAGACGCCATTCATGAAAGCATATGCTTCTTGGAGACTATCAAAGGGAATGTAGAACCATCAAATGTTCCGATCAAGTGATGAGGCAAAATATCGAAGCCCTTCAAGTCCATGTTCTCCATCCCACATCTTGTTACCTGCATATGGGGAGAAGGTGCCCAAGTCTTGCAACCCGAAAGGTTAGTAAGCAAATACTTGGGAACTCAAAGCTTGGACACTACACCACTAGAAGTATGTGAGTTAGCATGATGCAATGGATGGCTCATGCAAGAAGATCCATTCTTGAAGGCACGCTGCAAGTGGACAACTCAATGAGGAAAATAGGTGCCATCTTTAGAAAAGCGGTGAGAACCTTGCTTGAAAGCACCATGATGAGAATCAATCAAAGCACCAAAATAAATCACAAATCCTCACCGTGGGTGTGCAGCTCGATGAGGAAAATGAGGTTCACCACTTGAGAAATGGTGAAAATCTTTCCTCGGGATAGCATGTGCACTAAAACCAAAATCATGATGACCAAGTCCACGATATCGTCCAACACCACTAGAGAAGGTGTTTAAGGTGACGGGTAGGCGGAGTTGGCAATAGTAGAGAGCGAAACCATGGGCATTGTGTCCAAAACTAGGGGCAGCTCATGCCACAACCATGACGGAGTTGGCACATGTGCGTGAGGTGGAAGATGATCTCTGCTAGCGGGCCCGGCGCGTCAGCGAGCTCAAAGAGGTGGCCTGATGGGATTTGTCTTGACATGCAAAAGGGTTTAGAAGTATGTTCAAGTACTCATGTGTTTGAGCACTTTTGGCAGAACTTGCTAGCTGGTTGAACCTCTTGAGGGTCAACTTAGCGGTCGTGATTCAAAGCTGGGCTCAAGGCTGGGATGCAAGAAGGAAAGGTGTGGCACAAGGCATGGGCTGTTAGTAGAGAGGAGAAACAACCAAACCGTTAAGTAGCACCACATCATACAACAACAAGAAGCAAACCGTCATGTAGCACCATATCATACAAACATCATCAATTGACCCAATTGATGACACAAGAACACTTAACTCCAAGCTTCCATCTTGGAAGCACCACTACAAAGCATGACGTGCATCTCCAATGTATCATGGTCTTTGCTCAAACTCTGCCATCCATGGTCCTTATCCATCGTATGCCTTTCTTGAGCCCAACTATCCCACACGACCACCTTGACCACTCTAGATCTCGGTTATCCCCAACCTAGTCCTAGCCACCTATCGTTGACCATAGTTGCCTCCAAGCGTCCTTGCACAACAATAGACCAAGCAACCATTTTTGAGCACAAGTTTTTTTGCAACATGACCCACATTAGTCCACACAATGCATCGTGCAATATGTATGCACCTATACTAGTGAACCATAGAGTGCATACGCATCACACTACACGATAGCACCAATCAGACTGCCAACACCCAACCGGTCTGACCACCCCCATTCCACCCCTAGAACACGGGAGTGGTCCGATCGTGACCACCATGGCTGATCAGATTGCTAACACCTCAGTTGGTATGACTGCCAACCAAAGGCAGTTATACCGCCACCTCCCACAGTGCATCACTCAAAAACACGCTCACTGAAAAAGGCATCTGCCAACTAAAGCCCGGTTACACTACAACCCCAGTGCAATGCAACTACCAGCATGGCTAGTCACACCGGCCATTGACCACCAGTCAGACCGTTGCCACTCCACCAAAAACCCCCAGTTACAAGACATCGGTCTAACAGCACCCCATGTGCCAGTCAAACCGCTCCTGTTCAGTCTGACTGTGGCCCCAATGACGGTCAAACTGCCAACAACTGAAAATAGCAATTTTTCAAAACTAAACTCAAGCTCTGCAAACTCTCTTAGCCAAAAGTCAATTACTCATTACAACCAAGGGGTGACCTCATATGATCTCATAGATACGACACACTATATATTACATCTATATATGTTTCCCCCATCACCTAAATACTCCATTCTTTGTAAAGAAGTGGAAGGTTAATAAAGTGAATAACATACCATAAATCTGGCCCCATGCATTGAGGGGTGAGGGTGGGGTTCTACGCACCTCACACCCATTCTGATCTCTAGCTTCTTAACTCTCAAGGACTAGCTCTCTCTCTCTCTCTGTTTGTCTCTCTGGCTGGGAGTTTGGGGTTATCTAGCATAAAATTGGTGGTAAGTAATCACCTACCCGCTAACTAGTTATTGTAGACTAAAATAGTTTTCATGGAGTTAAAAGTCCATGACAAATAATTGGAAATGCCATTATATAACACTAAAATTAAGAGTTATAAATTTGTGAGTCTGACAATCAGGATTCTATGTTGGATCAGCTTACCCACCAAGAGAGTTAAATCATAGCATCGGCTCATAGGATCATGGATTATACAAAATTAGTACGGATATTTGTAACCACATTGTAATTTAATCATTTTTTATAGAAATTTTTTTATACCATCTCGTCAAAAGAAAGATCATGATTATTTTTAGGAATCGACGGAGGAGGATATCCCCTCCTGAACTTATTTCGATTTCTTAAAGAGAGCTACAAGACCAGGCAAATGGCTTACATGTTAGACAAGAAGGCCATTGGTTAGGGTACATGGGAGAGAAAACAACACCCAGAAACAAAAATTACAAAAGACTCATAAGTACAACTCTCTCAAGTCAAAGTTCAAAATTTGAGTTTTTGCCTAGGCCAACACTTGCTTCAGCGTAGCTGTGGGTAGGGATGCAATCGGGTCAGATTTTAATGGATATTACTTAAACCATATCCTAACCCTCATTTATTTCTTGGCTTCAAAGTCAGATACAGTAAGATTGAATACGAATATGAATTCGGAGTATTCAGAGTATTCGGAGTTTCGAATATGGTACCGTCAAGACGGATACATAACAGTTTCGGATCGAAACAGATAATATAGGCGGATAACATGGACATACAAAAAGAAATATTTTATGAGAAACTGACAATACATGGTAGCAGCCAGTGGCACCAAGCATTTAGAGTAACAACCACATAAGTACATTGGACCAAGTTGTAGTTCCTGTATAAGATGAACAATAGAGTAACGGGTTTATTGTAATTAATGCCATGGACATAGCTGGTAACTTGCCATCATTTAGAAGTGATTACAAGTTTGCTACTAAATATAGTAACAAGGAATTAAGCACTTGGGAAAGCAAAAGGGGAATTCTATGATTAATTAACAACCTACAGTCACATAAGTACATTGGACCAAGTTGTAGTTCCAGTATCAGATGACAAAAGAGTAACACACTAATTGAGGTCAATGCCATGGAACTATCTACTAAAGTTACCTTCCCCTGGTATTTCATTCCCATGTAGTCAATGCCATTAAGCCAGTGGCTGTGAATGCCCAAAACAAGTAACCAACCATCTCTGCATGGGAATAAAACTAATCGCTAACGTTGATCCTTGAGAAGGAAGGTAAATTAACATCCCAATATTTCAAAGTACAAAATTTCCTTCCTGGGAAAAGAAAAGGATACACTAACAAGGTAAATGCCCTATCCTCTTATCTAGATAAAGCACAACATTGGTTTCTTGCATCTAGAAATAGCATTAGATAACAAAACAACAAGACATCCAAATTCTGCACATGCATTGGCAGGTTATAATATATATTTACTAAAATAAGGTAATCAATAGTATAAACAAGTATGAAAGCCTTAAAGGTACTACGAACGCAGTAGTTCATAACAAAATGCAGCACAAAGCTTAAGCATCCTACCTCTCGAGTTCTTATTCTAGGCTTAAATCTGGACATGAACATTACATGCAAGTTTTAAGAGAAGTGGTGATCATTACATCATTGTCTACCTGTTTAAACTCTGGCAGAGTAGGGATTTTTGGATTAGCTAAATCAGCACTTTCATCTGGGCCAATATCCAGAGCCTCATCATCATCAGTGAAGATCTCTTCATGCTCCCAATCGTCACCTAATAAAGAGCAAAATTGAGTTGAGAGGCCTATTGAAGGCTGAGAAACATGCATTGATACACAAGAAAGATTGTCCTTGTATTTCCTTTTAGGTGTGTAATTATGAATAATTCTTTGGAATAACAATAATAGACATATGCTTGTTGCATAAAGATGAGCAAAATCTCATAATCTCCAAATACTAACAAAAAATGAGTAGTATTTGACCAGCATACCTCTCTCAATTTAATCATCCAAATCAAAGTCTCTGTCATTTCCACCTTCCACATCCTCATCATCCATGGCCTTTGTAGTAAGCTCATGCATGTTTTTCCTTGCAGCTCCCTCTTCATTGTCTGCGTCACCTTTGTAGTAATCAGCCACTCCACTTTCATCACCTTTGTTCCATTTCACACCATAAAAATAGACATTACTAACAAATTCCAGACAAGATATGAAAGAAAAATACAGAAAAAACTGTATGAAATAGAGCAGAATCGCACACAAGAAACCCAACAAAACCCAAAAAGTTTGCACTCGATGGACAAAAGCCCCACTAAACAGAATGAAACCATCATATTTGCACCAAAATCACATCAACAAAAGCAATAAGAACAATCTGACCTGGATAAACAGATCAAGAATAACTCATCAATGGTGGTGTGGAAGGGGGAGGCGAACAGGGGAAAATCTGCGCAGCAATGGTGGGGAAGAGGAAGGGGACTAGTGACTGCCTCTACCTGAGTCTGATTGGTGAGGAACTGAGGAGTGAGGATGGACCGTGGATGCATGGTGGCTAGGAAAGAAAGGCTGTGATGTGGAGGAATGGGGGCTTGGGATACCGAGGGAGTTGGAGAACGACCAGAGGGGTGCAGGGCTCGCCAGTGGGAGAGTTGGCAAGGTTGCAGTGGTGGCTAGAGTTGCAGTGGTGCGGACTAAGCTGGCAAGGTTGAAGGCTTGAGGAGGGATTGTGAATATGGGGTTGAGGGACTATGAAGCACTTCTGTGGAGGGAGTCCGAGTAGTACTGCTGGATATCCGCTCGGGTAAAATCCAATTTACTGAATACCAAAGCTATTTGGTCGGATAGAAGCCATCAAAAATTTGCTACTGAATCCATCTAAAAATATCTAGTTACCAAACCAAATTTGATTGGATATAACTGGCTTACCGAATTAGGTACCAACTAGATTCGGTACCAGATCGATCGAGAAAACCTAACCCGTTTGCACCCCTAGCTGCGGGACACTGTTTGCAAGACAACATCTTCTACCAAGCAACAAGGCTTACTGAATTGCATTGGACATTTCTTGTTGTCTTCGTCGACCATTATATGACCGTTGCATGTCACGCGGCAAGCGCCATTGCGCCCCGGCCGTCTGGTTGCCACTCATTCGAGGTGCCCAGAGGGAGGAGGCCATCAAAAGTGAATTAAGGAGGTCCAGAGAGGAGTGGATCTAAGGCCTTGGTAACTCGCTTTAGACGGGTGAGAAGACCACTCCTCTCAGTGCTCATCAGACACGAGAATCACCCCTCTACACTCGACTGATGAAGTGTTGGAGATTTGTGTCATGGTTGGCATCGACCGGCTTTGTGTAGCCAACTTGCTTGGCAGCTCACCCATCCATGACCCGAGGTTACGGAACATAGCTCACCACCTTGCAAACAAGCTATCTAGTTGCCACTTGAAGGACGCCTCTGGAGGGAGAGACTTCAACAAGAATAAGTTGATCCGAGGGGAGGGAGATCTAGAGAAGATTGCTAACCAACTTCAGATGGAGGAAGGCAACCAAACAAAAGAGAGATAAAATGATGCCTTGCCACTTAACCGATGATAGCAGCTACCAGATTGAAGCCTGGCCATATGCCTATGTCCAACCGGGTTTACTCCCTAGGCCACAAGTCTAACTGGGCTAAACACCTAAGCCCACAGGCTACAGTATGCAAGCTCTAAAGCAACAACTTTATAAGTGGTATTGGGCCTTCTCACCCCAAAAGACTAGTCCAATGGGTGAGGTCTCCCTCACACTTATAAGTTGTACTTTTTCCTTTCTCATAACCAATGTGGGACTATTCCCAATAGCAACCAGTGGAAGAAGAATGGCCATATCTAGGAAATTGAGTTTGAGAGCAAAAGGATGGGAGCGGGAAGGGTTGTGTGTGTAGTGTGGGGGCAAGGTGGTCACTCACCTCCAGCACCGACATCGGAGATGACACCAACTCCGACAACGGCGACAGGGGAACTAACAACAACAAATAGATATACCATTTGGTGTTTCCAAAAATTGGGGGAGTGATGATGGCAGGGGAAGGAAAAGGATGGGGGAGGTCAAGGGAGGCACAAGGATGGCCCTCGGTGCCAACGCCAGTGCAACTCGGCTATAGTGACAAAGGCCGAAGAAACCAGTTCTAAAGAAAAAGAGGAACAAGGGTCTGAGGTCTAAAAAAAGAAAAGAAGGAGGTGTGGGGCGTTGAGGGAAGAGGATCTATGGATGCCCCACCGTCGCCGCCGCTAAAGGTAGCGACGGCGGCGGGGTGGAACAGGCGGTGGTGGGTGCTCTCTAGCCGAGGGTTCTGTCACCCTCTAGAGGAGTACAGGAGGCCTCAAGCCAATCCGCCTGAAAGATCATGATGTACTAACAGAAAGTTACTCTAATTTTGGACATGAAAGGTATCTTATAACATAAATATTTAAAATTATAGTGGAAAATCATATTTCCTCGTGTGCATTTGTTGGCTTGATGGCACACACACGTCATAGTGCCGTCAGATCGGGAGCACATCATTGTGAGGCATCTCATGCATGCGAGTAATGGAGCATCGCGTTGTCCCTTTTTGTCTCATAGAAGAGATTTTTCGTTACGTGTCTACATCCTAAAACGCAATACCATGCATGGTCCAACCAGGCACCCATTAGGTGAACCGTTGTCACCGAATTGCCATTTTACAATGTGTGAATAGGGGTGTGGAGGTGTTACATCAATGACAAATGGGGCCAACTTTTGGTGAAGGCCCATATGTTAGTGAACTGCAGGTTTTGTGTGAAACAAAGATGCCTTGAGAAGTTTTTGTCAAGCAAACCAAGAGAATAGTTCAAATTTTAGGAGATGTGTCATCTCTCAGTTCATAACTCTCGCTTGGTCTCCTCTCTCTTTAGGTTTTTTCCTTCTATTCATGATTTAGCTAGGGTTCTCCCCACAGGGATCAGCTCGATTTCATGTAGCTTGAGCGACGGTACGTGGTGGTGGTAGGTATCAGTGCTCTGTGGTGAGCAACAATGGATTCACGGTAGTAAGCTATGGATTTTGTGGGGAGGGATTCTGTGGTGATTTTATCATAGAAATTTCATGGGATTTTTGGGTTTTGTTTTGCTTGTGATAATGGGATGGGGTTGGTCACTTTGGGGATTCAAGCTGAGAGAGAGATTTGGCGGGGGTTGCTTTTGAATTATACTAATTTTCCTCCCATATTCACACTGATTTGTTCTTGAGTTTGCAAAACTTTTACACCAATTTCCTCAGGCATTTGCACTTATTTTCTTTTTGAATTGCTCTTACATTTGATCTTGAATGTACATGCATTTGCACTGATACTAACACTACTACAAAAAGGGTCATCCTGGACACCTCATCATAGACAGTTCAACACAAATTGTAAGTGATAATGTTTCCATAGACAGTTCAACACAAACTGTAAGTGATAATGTTTCCATAGACAGTTTTACAAGATGAACCATCTAAGTTCACTGCGATGGAAAGAACCGTTTGTGGTGACCTACTTATCATAGATGATTTTTTTATTACGAATCGTCTGTGATACATCATGGACGGTTCATAATAAAAACCATCTGTGATGTCTATACTTATCATAGATGGGTTTTTTTGAACCATCTGTGATGTATCATAGATGATTCAGAATAAAAATCATCTGTGATGACCAACTTATCATAGACGGTTCTTGGTAAAGAACTGTCTGTGATAACATTTCATCTTACCCGCTCTCACTGAATTTGAATTTCTCGCTCGTCTCGATGGATTTGATCTTTAAAATAGAAGGCTCAACTATTCTTCTCCTCATCTCCTCTTCTCTCTTCTCACTTCTCCTCCACTCCTCTTCTCGTCATCTCCTCTTCTCTTTTTTTCACTTCTCCACCACTTATCCTCACCAAATTATTCCTTAAAAATAGAAGGCTTGGTCGACTACCTCCCCGAGCTCCTCTGCCACCAGTTGCGATGCCACGGTTCACTGCATAAGGCACTCTTGTCGTAAGAGTGTCTTGTGAAGTGTCACCGTCGTGACACAACAGTGACGCTACTGCCACCGGCCTCTCTTTCATCACCGGTGATATATCCCACACCCTTCCCCTCTCTTCCTTGATGCTAGGATATGAAATTATGAAATTATTGGATGGCTAGGGTTTCGACCATGTAAATCTTGACTAGCTAAACTTGCATCGACGGTGATATATTCCCCACCACTTTACTCCGAGAACTAGCATTTTACTTTGTCGGCTCTCCAAACTTGTCTCCGTTTGCACCATAAGTCATTTCCTCCGTTTGCTAACAGAATTTGTTAATGTGGCGCACAAGGCTACTAACAGACTAGGTGCATACGACCGCGCACCTACAACCACGGCTTACGACCACAAATTACGACCATGGATTGCAACCGCGTGTCTACGACCATGGCATACCAAAGCAACAAAACAATAGCACCTACAACCTAAACAACGAGCCACCAAAGACATGGTGGCAATCATAAATAGGCCTACTTTGGTTCATCTGTATTCTCTTATTCACTATTTTATAGTGCAATTAGATAATATTGATGAACCTAAGGAGGCCTATTATGAGGACGTGAGAATGCAATCATAGACGGTTCTTAACTGGAACTATCTATGATAATAGACTATCACGTATTAGACTATTATAGACGATTCTTAACTAAACTGTCTATGTTGTAATTTATCACAAACGGTTCAAGAGTCATTTATGATAACCACCTGTTATCACAGACACATAAATTTAGACAGGTCAGAAACCATATGTGATGACAGTTTTGAACTGTCTGTGATGACTCTTTCTGTGGTAGTGTAACCTATTCCTTGAAATCAATATATTTTTGTTCCCTAATTGCTCTTTGTTTGGATCTTGAATCTACACATATTTGTACTAGTTTACTCGTAAACTTGTACTAATCTGCACCCAAATTGCTCTTTGATTTAATCTTCAAATTATGCATATTTGTGCGGATTTACTCCTAAATGTGTATGGACTTTTCTCCCAAATTGCTTTGTAATTTGATAGTGAATTTACACGTCTATACGGATTTGCTCCCAAATATGCACCATCTTGCTCCCCAAATTTGCACCAACTTGTTTTTGAATTGCTCTTAGATTTTCTTTAGAAATTGTAAAGATTTGTCTCTAAAATTACCCTAATTTGTTTTCAAATTATCCAATTCTATTTTTTTTCAAATTGTCTTATCTATATGTAACTAAGCCATATCGTGGTAAGACTAGAGGGGAAGCATCACAAAGATTGCTTTGCTTTTTTCATATCAATTATTATGAAAAATGATGGGAAGCAACAGGAAGTCAAAAAATGGAAAGGGGCTGCCTGCTAGTTTGTCGCTTTACTAAAAATGGATGTGCACATTGGAACGTACTCGGGCATGTGCGCAGAATGTAGCCATGTCCAAATTATAAAGTTGTAGCATTTTTCAAGACTATCTCCCTTTGTATATAGAAAATCACAATCGGAGTTTTTGTGAATAATATTATAACACCCCAGCTTAACAAAAGCCCAATTTGTCACCTCCAACTACTATCACTACAAATTTTAACTAATAAACAAGCAATACCATCAACTAGACTTCAAGATTAAACATTCAATATAATATCAAACATATATTCCAGCAACAATGTAAACCATAATTGTGCTTATTATAAAGCAAATAATATCTAAGATGAATCATATATGAAGCTAAACCAAGAAACACATCAAGGAACAATGCTATGAACCATAAAGAACTAGGGTAAATCCACAAAATTATCTAATTATTACAAGGAAAGATATTAAATAGTTCATGACCATAAATAATAAATTGCTAGGTGGAGTGAAAAACTACAAAGTGCAATATTTCATGTTCTATTTCCACCCACAACATGTTGCCTTTAATGTTCTCCTAAAAATAACAACAAAACAAGAGTGAGCCCTCGACGCAGCAAGTACATAATAGAATAATAAACAAGGCAACAACATTATTTAACTTTTCATGTCTAGTCATCATTAGCTCAATTTCACATTTCTAGTCTCATCATTTACCAATCTCAAGTCATAATATCTTTAAGTCTCTTTCATGAATGCAATACAATGCGCATGTCTCAACATATCATTGCTTATACGGTATAGTGGAGTGTAACACCCGTAGGTGTTCACTCGTACCCACCCTTTCATGCAGGAATCTCAAGCCCATCCACTTTCATATGGGGATCTCATCCCGCTACCGTGCGTCGCATCTTTCCATCATGAATGGTTAACATGCAATGATAATATTTTTCTTTGGCTCATTCAGCATTGAACAATTGCTATAATCACCATTCTACCATAATCACCATCACTTAATCATAAGCATGGAAGCAATATATATAATAGGCATAATTAAATGGATAATCATGGCAAGTAAGCATTTAACATGACAACAATTGCAACACACAGATACTATTCTACCATGCACTTACTTTTCTAGTTGCGATGACCGGGTTAATTAGAGGATGGCACCAACCCTGAAGTTACTCCTCCTATAGTAAACACCAAACTCAATACAAGCTATAGCTGTACCATCCAACATTTAATCAACAACGCACTTATATGCTTCCTAAATTAACAACTTCTCCCTTTACCGGATAGCCATCCCTGCTGTCTCAGTACCAAAATCATCATAACTTTTACCTCACAAATCATATTATAGCAAACCACAATAGTTCTAGAATTTATAAAAAATGTCCTACAACTTCTTAGTTGATCACATGTCCAGATTACACAATCTAAACCACCGTTTTTAACCCAGAAGACAAATCTATCATCTTTTGGACAACAGATTTATTAATTTAATATATTTTAATATACACATGCAATTATATTGAATTATGATATTTTTAGAATCTACAAGAAATTTTTTACCAGTTTCTAGGTATTCATAAAATTTAATTTTGCCATTAACCTAGTCAAATTAAGCTTTTCCCACGATTGCATCAACAACAACACGGCACTGGATAGCAGCCTCCCAAAATTTGTAACTTCTATTCTTGCTATCTAAAAATTGTCTTTTTAGACTTTCTAGAATCCTTAAGAAATTACTACAATTTTCATGTAGACCAAATGCTGAAATTAGTTCATTTACTATTTTTAATCTACAGATAATACGTGCTACCAAAATACAATAAATTTACTAGACAACAGACTTACAAAATTTATAACTCGAAATCTATTCATTCGATCAATATGACTAAAAATTCTACAGAAAGCTATCGAAATTTAATTTTCTACAACTTTCTAGTAGATAGCATTATCAAATTCGCACAAACGATACCTGAATTCACAATACAACACTACAACAGATTAAACCGGTCTACTATTCAATCCCCCGATGAATACTTGCTATCTCTCTCTCTCTCTCTCAAATTAGGATTGTAATCTCTAATTAAATACACAAAAAATAGAGGGAATAATAAGATCGTTACCCACATGACGAAATTCCAGATCACACACTCTTCTTCAATTTTCCCTTGCATTTTCTCTAATAATCTCTCTCTTTGTCGCTGCTCTTCTATTTCTATCTGGCTTTCTCCCGTCTACTCTTCTATTTCTTCCTTGACCTCTCTCCTGATTTCCCTCCTAATTGGCACACCGCAGCTGCACTGCACCAGAGACCACTCGCGCTTGCATGCCCTGTGTTGACCAGATGGTGTGGCTTCCACTTGTGCGCGCGGGAAACCGGCTGGCGATGCATTTTGCGAGGGCATGCGACACTACTACAGAAAATCCTATTACAGACAGTTCAAAAACGTCATCACAGATAGTTTTCTGAACCGTCTGAATTTATGGGTCAGTGATAATTGAAGGTTATCACAAACAGTTTTCGATCCGTCTGTGGTGTAAATATCACAGACGGTTTGTAACTAAAAACCATCTGTGATATATCAATATCACAGACGATTTTTAGTTAAAAACCGTCTGTGATATCTGATAATCACAGATGATTTTTAGTTAAAAACCGTCTGTGATTATCAGCTATCACAGACGATTTTTACTTACAAACTGTCTGTGATTATCACCTATCACAGACGGTTTTTACTCACAAACTGTCTGTGATATTCTTTTCTACCCCTAAATTTATTTTTGTTTATTGGCTAGCCTTAGGAAATGCTAGCCATGCCCTCTGAAACAAGTAGATCAACATGTACATGTATACATACAATTCACATCTCAATTCATTTCACAAACATAAAACATCCAATTCTCATCTCATTTCATTTCACAAACATAAAACATCCAATTCACATCGCACTTCATTTCACAAACATAAAACATCCATTTCGCAAATCAATTAATTGAACTGAAATAAAATATCCATTAACAAATATACAATTACAAAAGATGTACGTTGCATTTGCACTTAGATGGTAACATTGCATTTTTCATTACTCTATTACTCTGGAACTGAGGTCTCGCGAAAGGAATAGATCCATAATCAACGAACTTTGTCAGGCTGCACAAGCAATACTTGGATGGCAATCCATCTAAGTATTGCTTGTGCAGCCTGACAAAGTTCGTTGATTATGGACTGTTCCTTTCGCAAGATCTCGATTCCGGAGTGATAAGAGCAATAAAAAATCATTGTGCGCAGTGGAACTCTCCATCTGAGTTTATGACTCGAGTCACCAAAAAGTACGCCAACTCTCCTCGAATTCGTGAAAGGTCGCACTGTTTCAATGTAGTTAACGGGATGGACGCAGCCTGTCGATAGGAATATCAATGTGCGTATATATATAACGTGATAAGTATGAAGTAATTATGGGAAGATTGACAAACCTTGGAATTGATGATTCTCGAGGAATCAAGGAGTAATTCCATATGGTGGCAAACGTAGAATCCACATGTGTTGCCCGGCGGCTGCTGGTGGCATTGCAAAAAATGGAATGTGTTAATTCAAGAGACATTATGACCAACTGTTGCATAGGATTAATTAATGTGTAATAGTGAATACCTTAAAATTTCGAGTATGTGTCAGGCCTTTGGCCCCTTGCGTCGAGACGCTTGCCTTAGCAACGTACATCGCGAACGCCCTATGTGATTCGAAAAAGTTGACCTTAGTCATTTGGAAGGAAAGAAAGAGTATAATATAGGTATGTATGGAGAAAATGTACTTACCTATCGATTACTTGGCTGACAACTGTGAAGTCTATTTTATTCTTACTTAGGGAATCAAGGTAATATACCTTGTTCTATTTTGGTACAATTACTATTAAAATCCAATGATAGTTCTGATTGTAGGGCATAAGTACATATTCCTTACTGCGGTAAGTCAGCAGTCCTCCTGCAATGTACTTCTCAACGAAGGGTGTATCCTCGTCGATGGTATCCTTGGCGACCAAGTGTGGGTCCAAGAAACTAACCGATGATGATTTGGATGATCTAACTTTAGTCAGCATGTGTCTATATATACACACGAAAGCAACAAATTATATATGACATTTATTGGTATGACATGAATAGAGACTGTGATTGTACACACTTACAGCGTCTAGCATCGAATGAGTGAAGCGTCGAGAGCGTTGAGCGTGAAAAGATCGAATAAATCCTCAAAGGTGACCACAAAGACACACTCTTGAACACTGTGCTCTAAATGATCTGGCGCAAATTTGACAGTGATACCTGAGCGTCGTTCTCCCTTTGGCTTATTGGACTATTCCATATACCACTTGTGCAATTGCTGGCAACTAATTGCTATGGTTTGGAGGTGTGTTACCGGTTCAAACAATGGCTCACTAAGCACGAATTTGCGGGCCAATGGCAGGTACGGGATATCATCATCGATCTTCTTTTCTTTGCCCTTGCTGCCCTGGCTGCCTCGGTTGTAGGTTGACTTTATGGTAGTCGACTGTAAAGGTAGCACCGGTGCAAGTTGCTTTGGCGAGAATAGCACCCGTGGTGATAGCACCGGTGTAGGTAGCGGTGCTGGAGACGAGTCTTGTGGAGATGGCACCAGTGCATGTAGTTCTGGTTCGCACTGCCCTTCTGGTCCTGCCACCGGTGAACAAGCCTCCAGAGAGATGTCGCTTTTGGGCCACTACATGAACGTTCCAATGGCCTGCCCTAGAGTCACGATCTCATCGTTGGGGGGCTTCGGTAGCGGGACGACCTCAAAATTGACATGCACACCATCCACATTAACTTTTGCGAAGCCTGGCGCTAAAGCTTGATCGTGCACCATGGCCCCGATACCAGACTGATATGCCTGGCCGCAAGCAACGTACAAGGGAACAGAGGCACATCTCACTTGGAGCCTGCACTTCGTAGGCTCCTACATAACGATACAAAATTAGCTACTCGAATAGGCCTAACAATGGAGCAAGCATTCGAGAGATAATGATTATTACCAGGATGTCGTCCACAGGAAATCTGGCCTCGCTTTCCGTCGGATTGGACGCGCAACTACTCGGACGGTTGTGCAGGCTAGCTTGCACAGGAGCGGCCGTGGCGGCGGCCTGCTGATTTTCTATATATCTCCGCACCTCATCTCTGACATAATCAGCCAGCTCCTCTCTAAGAGATGCCTTGATCTCTTCTCGTAGCCGTGCCTTATGCTCGGCTTTGGTTCTCTTCCTACGCCGATACTACTCGGAGTCATCTTGGAAATCATGTTTCCAAGGAACATAAAGCCCAAGGCCTCTCGTACGACCTGGATGCTCCTTGTTTCCCAGGGCCGCGGAGAGTATATCTTTCTGCCTTGTTCCCTGGAATGATCCCTGGGAAGATTTAACACTCAGCGCTTCCTGCAAGCTTGCTCTTGAAGTTCTTTCATGCTTTGCACGCAGCTAGCAAGGCTTGTCGTTGCACGGCGTCTTCGTGTTGTTCTGGGATCTCGAACGATGCCAAAATTTCTGTCAGCAGTTCACGTTTTTGAGTCTCAGGCACGCTCTTCCACGAATCGAATGTGATCTCAGTTCGTTCTCGTGCAACTATTCCGATCATTCTTCTCCATGCGGATACTGCTTTGTGAGGAAGGAGAGGGGTCCTAGATCCATTCTTCTCTATGTCATTCACTTCACCGGCGATGTCATCTGCCGGCATATAATCATTGAATTCGCCATGATTGGTCCAACACGTATAACCCTTTTTGAAACCCCTCCGAATCAAGTGCGCTTCAATTTGCCCTCGGTTCTTAAACATCTTTAAATTCTCGTAGTCAGTGCATGAACAGTACATATATTCCACCCCCTTATTCAACATATCCTCCTCGGCAGCTCTTGTAAAAGCAGACACGCCATTAATATACTCTTCACCCACACGGTTCGCGACATACATCCAACTTCGGTCCTACGTTATGTATATATATAACAACTTAGTATTAAAAATTAAATTAATTAATTATTACTACATATATACCACATGCATTCAGGCTTTGTTAGCTTAATTCATATTATAAACACAACAGCTATTATATAACCAACAATTTTGCAAATCATCTTCAATAACACTCACCAATTACTTAGATCTAAATTGTAATGCAAAAAAAAAATTCATTACTAACCATATCTAGAGTAACCAGAAAAGTATGAATCTTCAAAGCTCAATCTCTGCCTCCTCTCACCAAATTAATTGGCCTGAAATCGCCTAGCTTGCCTTCTGAGCGAAAGAGTGTAGCACCGGCTAGATCTGGATCGAAATGAAGACAAATGCGGTTCTTAGCAGCGCAATAAATGCCTAGCGCCATTATCACAGACGGTTTTTTTATTAAAAACCGTCTGTGATAATCCTAAGATTATCACAAATGGTTTTGTATTAAAAACCGTTTGTCATAATAGTCTATTATGACAAACGGTTTTTAATACAAAACCATTTGTGATAATCTTAGGATTATCACATACGGTTTTTAATAAAAAAACCGTCTGCGATAATTCCAGATTATCACAGACAGTTTTTAATAAAAACCGTCTGTGATAATGCAAAGTCAGAACATATCTCTCATGTTTCGATCGTCTAACGTATCTCGATCGTTATACGAAGCGTCTCTATATCATTAATGTTTGGTATACGAACCGTCTGTGCTAAAGGTTAAATATGCACGCCTAATCCAGGTCTCTTCTACGTATGAATAATATGGCTTCTACTATTCTTGTGATCATCTCCTTCCTCTCATCTGTTCATCAAGAGTTGTTCAGCCGGAACCTTACACAGGCGGCTAGCAATTTACATCTGGAGCAGCTTCTCCGCACACGCCCTGCTCTCCTTCCCCGACTTTCTTGCATCCGTTAGCTCGACCTGATCATCCGCCGTCGACGGAGGCGTCTCGCGGCCGCTCAAGAAAGGGAAACAGCCTTCACCCTAGTTCTTCTCCACAATGTGCACAAATCGGAAGAAGCTCTACAGACATTGGAGAGACTGATAGATAGCAATGCCGATCAAGCAGAAATGGCAGATTATGAGGAATCTTATAATGCTATCCTCTATGAGATTATGGGCTATGCTACTGATCATTTGTCCAGGCTGGAGGAGGAAGTGCTGAGGACAAGGACAATCTTAACGGCGTTCGAGAACTCAGCAGCTGATCCTCCAATTCCCAAAGTCGTAAAAGAAGCGTACGAAGCCCAGAAGATTAGAATCTGGGAAGCTCTTTATCTGTGCGACTTTTGTAATAAATTTTCCTCGAATTGAAATTAATAAATATACCTTTAATTTGTGATCTCTTGTCTCAGTAGTTCTGTAGTTAAGTTATTAGGAGCAATGTGTATTTATATATTAACCTCTGATCATGTACAGAATATCACAGAAAGTTGTTACGAACGGGACATCACAGACGGTTCTTGTTACAAACTGTCTGTGAACATTCACAGACGGTTCTTAACAAGAACTGTCTGTGATAGTCTACACAACACAGACAATTTTTTTTAATAAAAACCATATGTGATACTAAAGTATCACAGAAGGTTCATCGGTAAGAACCGTATGTGATACTCGTTTTCTCCGACACCACTAACACAGACAGTGTCCAAATAAAATTGTATGTGTTAGTATCGGTTACAGATGGTTTTGTCAAACCATTTGTGATTGGCCGTCTAGTATTAGTCTTTCTGTAGTAGTGCGACAACCGACGGGAGGCAACGTCAGCGCCACTGCATGCAACATGTTGTCAAAACACGATAGTTTTGAGGTGTGTGGCGGCTGGGGTAAAGAGAGAAAAATTGCTAGGGTTTCTGGGTCTGAGTCCTCTCCCATGATCGTTTTATCATGGCTCACGATCCTAATCCAATTTTAATTCACTCGTACCACTCGCTCCAGGATATCAACTCTTCTCTAAATACCAACTATCCTATTTTCACGTATCATCTTTTTTGTATTTATGCACACATTCTTAAGAGCGTATTTTCTATAATATTACATATATGACATTCAGAAAATCGGTTGGAATAAGGTAGAATAACCCAGAGTTGGGCCAGCTGAGATTCTAATGGGCTACATGGAAACGATCATGATTCTATCTTGATCCTATTTAGATCCTGATGTAGATATACTATGTCTTTGGTCTATTTGATCCCAGAAAGTAGGATTCTACGACTCTAGTCGTGACTTTTAACTACCATGCTACGACCTTATTCTCTTTTAGTTGTCTTTGGTCGATTTGATCCCAACTTATGGCTTATGGTTTAAATATTTGAATTCTGACTATTCGCGAGAATTAGTACATACAGAAAAATAATTGCATGTAATTTTAGTTGGTACAGTTGAACTCAGTACACTTTTTACTACACAATCTTCCTGTTGACACCGCCTTTAAAAATGCACCGTTTAAAAGATAGTTACTGTAATCCGTACAAGCATAAGCTGGCTGAAAGTGGAAAAGAACCTAGCCTAGGGTTCTATGACTCTAGTCATGACTTTTTACTATCATGCTACGACCTTATTCTCATTTAGTTGTTGTTTCAGACATCGACGTGGCCCTCAAAATATATATTAATCAATAAATAATGGAAGGCATTAATATAACAAAAACATTTATTTTTCTACCAGTACTCACAAGTCTTTGTTGGAGCATATACTTCAGTGAATCCGTCATAAATACCAGAATTAAGTTGACAATTCAAATTATTCAATTTGCAAAATACATGTGCTTATGTAGGATCGGTATGCTGAGTCAAAGAGAGAAGGTGAATGACTTCTCTAAAACCTTCCCCAAATGAGCCAAAGAACACAACTCACAATGGAGTTCTTGCCCCAACCGCTCTGACTGCTGGCTTAGATGTTGTCTGACCACCAGACCCTAGTCGAACCACTTGCATTCACCGGTCTAACCACTTGGATCCTTGCTGTCTGACTGCTTGCCAAGGGAATGTGCAGAACAACACTGCACACGATACAAGAAAAGAGTCACCTCTCAAACCATTGATCCAAAGCAATGAAACTTGGCACAGCCCTCTCTAGGAAGTCAAGAACCTAATCTAATAATGGATAATGAAGATCAATGCCAAAGTTTTGACCTTTATACAAAACAAGGAAGGTTGCACCAAAACCGGACAAAAGAGATAAACCTTAATCTAGTCTTGCTCATGAGTCTCATATGATCTAGATAACATTGAATAGGTTCTCATATATCATAGCAAGCTAGATCATAGCACGAACTCAAGCCAAATTACTCATAAGAACAAAACCCCAAAATCACCTCTCTTGAGGAAAAACCAGGCAAACTCAAGAACTCTCTTGAGGGATCTGAACTCCAAGAGATATCTGCACCTCTTACACATCCTTTACACTAGAAAAGATCAAAAAGAGATAAATCCAACAAGAGTGCCAAGCAAATCAAAAGCACAAAGAAGGATCCACGGCACAATTCAGTTGGGCAAACTTTGGATATTCATTTCACTTGAAGATGATTGTTTTACAGCCACTCCTTTAGGATGGTAGAGCTCTAAGCCTAGAGAACACACATAAAAAGCTCTACACATAGGAAATCCTAATCTCTATCTCTCAAATGCTATCTCTCTCTTCACACATAAGGGCTTATATAGTGATGGCTCTCACCTCTCACCAAACCCTAACACGAGCAATTCTTAGTGGATCACACCACTTATAAATGATGAAACATGTAGGTAACTCACACACAATAGATGTTACAGTCACATACTTGCAAGCTTTTCAAAGTGCGACTTCCATGGCTCCAAAGCCCGATAAGACGCTCTATCCTCAAATACGTGACCTAAACTACTTAAGCCAATGCCAAGGTTTTGCAAACCGACAATCCACCTAGTATTGGATAATTTCCTCAATTGCCACCCACCGGTCTTCATGAAGATGCGATGCCCAATGCCTCGTTGTCTAGATCATATGCATGCTTTGCAGCCATCGCTTGAAAGGTTTGAGTCCTATGGCACACTACATCACACCATAGTCCATGATACCCATTTCTTGACACCAAGATCATAGGACTGCTCTAAGAACATTCACCACTTAAAACACACAAGTTCAATTGCCACACCACATGTACACACATGCCTTCTCATGATCATTGTCTTTCTCCTGTGCTTCTCCACTTGAGATGATTCTCCACCATTTACGCAATATGCCATGGCCTCAAGACACCTTCTGTAGCCTCGATCTTGCCGCTGACTGCAACAATCAGCAAGATCCTACACATCAAAGAATAAGAAATCAATCCAAACACAAATAACATATACTTGACTCATTAGAAAATCAACATGCATGGACATACCCATGACTCGCAATTGCATGGACCCCCACCATGACTAACACTTGCATAGACTCCGCCATGACCAACACCACTAAAACCAACTCAACTCAGCACTAGGGGCCAGTCTGACCATCGTACCCATGTTGGTCTTCTGTACAAATATGTTGTACTTCTATCACTCCTGATTCCATACATTCTCTTATGTAATGGAACCGAGTGTCGATGTGTTTTCTTCTCTCATGGTAGACTGGGTTTTTGCACAATGCTATTGCAGACTAATTATCAATCTTCAAAGTTACCTTCTTAACCTTTGTTTTCAACATCTCAGCCAACAACCGTCCCAGCCATACCCCTTTACATGCTGCCACACAAGCTGCAATGTACTATGCTTCACATGAGGATAAAGCGATCACCTTCTGCTTCTGCGAACACCAGCTGATTGGGTTTGACCCAAAGAAAAATACCATGCCTGAAGTACTTTTCTAATTGTCTGTGTCACTGGCAAGATCACTATCCATGTAACTAATCATCCTCAAACCTTCCTTCTTCTCGTATATACACCCGTAACTCAAAGTTCCTTTTACGCACCTCAATATGTGCTTTACAGCACCCATATGTTTTGTTGTCGGGTTCTCCATGTACCTGCTCACCATGCCAACTGAAAACATCAAATCCAATCATGTGTGCAGCAAATATCTTAAACTTCCGATTATGCTTCTATACAGAGTCTTATT
Source organism: Dendrocalamus latiflorus (assembly GCA_017311315.1). Lineage (NCBI taxonomy): Eukaryota > Viridiplantae > Streptophyta > Magnoliopsida > Poales > Poaceae > Dendrocalamus > Dendrocalamus latiflorus. Next base: position 23,433,163 of record CM029659.1, on the reverse strand, counting down.
TGCGGGAGGATTTATGCTATTCTTGCTGATCTTCAAGCAGGGTTCCATCGGAATTTGCGTTGGATTGCATCCTTCATGCCACATTTGTCCAACACCTTTGTTGCATATGCAGACTGGCCAAGAATAATCTTCCCAGAGTTTTGACGTGCTTCAATGCCCAAGTAGTAGTTGAGTAACCCAAGGTCGCTGATGCTAAATAATTTCTTCATCTGGCATTTGAAGATATTGATCTCCTCGATACTCTCTCCAATGATGATCAAATCATCCACATAAACTCTAACCAACAAACTCCTTTTTCCTAGGCTTCGTTTGTACACTGCATGCTTTAATGGGCATTTCTCAAAACCAAGTGCCACGAGAGACTTGTCTAGCTTTGTATTCCAAGCTCTCGGGGCTTGACACAGATCGTATAAAGCTTTGTGCAATCTTAATACCCGGTGCTCTTCTCCTTTCTTCTCAAACCTGAAGGTTGCACAACATAGACTTCTTCTTCCAGATCACCGTTGAGTAAGGCTGACTTCACATTCATATGATGAACCTCCCATCCTTCGTGTGCCGTAATTGCAATAAGAAATTGCACTGTTTCTAGTCTTGCAAAAGGGGTAAAGATTTCATCGAAATCAACACCTTGTCATTAAACGTACCCCTTTGCACCTAGCCTTGCCTTGTGCTTTACGATCATGCCTTGGGTGTTCTTCTTGATCTTATACACCCACTTCAACCCAATCGGCTTGTGGCTGACCGGCAATGGAACAAGCTGCCATGTTCCATTTTCTTGGATAGAGGACATCTCCTCCTCCATAGCTTTTCTCCACTCTAGTTTTGCCTTGGCTTCTTCAAGGTTTCCAGGCTCCTCCTCTCTAGGTAAGCAGAACTCTAAATCTTCCAGCTCGATCGAAGATGTGGAATCATAGAGACTTTTAATGTCACGCATCTATTGAGGTTCTTTAGATGAGCTTTCATTGAGTTTCAATCTTCGCGAAGCACCAGGTGAGACCGGCATTCCCACCGTTGCTACGGGAGTACGCGGTGTAGTCAAGCCTGACATCCTGATTCCCATGCTTGTTCTTGCCATGGTCGTGCTTGGAGTTTCTGCAGCGTGGTCGTGTCTTTCTACTTCATCTTGCATGGTCGTAGTGTTAGAAGCTACTACGTGGTCATTAGGACCTATGACCACATTGTGGTCAGATCCTCCGACTACACCAACCGTGGTCGATGTGTCGGTTACGTGGTCATCAAGACCTGCATTAGCATTAGGAGAATAATGCACCGTGAAGATGTCTTTCATAGGCCGTACCTCTGCTGAGGGATCTCTGCTCCACTCCCACTTCCTCTCCTCGAACACAGTGTCACAAGTTACTACAACTCGTCGTGTCATCGGATCAAACATCCGATAGCCTTTCATCTTCGAATCATACCCAATAAACACCATTGGCTTGCCTCGACCTGCTAGTTTGGAGAGCTGTGGTGTGGTCATCTTTACATGTGCAGCACACCCGAAAATGGTGGAGGTGGCCCACACTTGGCTTGTGGTCGTAATAGACTCCGTAAGGAGTTTTGCCGATGACACTTTTCGTTGGCGCTCGATTAGGAGATAAACGGCAGTCGAGACCGCTTCCCCCCCAAAATTCCCCTTGGACACTCATGCTCTTCAACAGACTCCTCGCCATACCAACCACCATCTGGCTCCTCCTTTCGATCACTCCATTATGTTGGGGCGAGTAAGGCGCTATCTGATAATGCCTAATTCCTAGTAGCTCGCAATAGTTGTCGAACTCGTTCGAGGTAAACTTGCCACCATGGTCGATGCATAGTGCTTTCAGCCTTTAATGCTTTTCCATCTCGGCCGCAGCCTTGATCTTCTTGAAGTCCTCGAATGCTTCGTCTTTGCTTCAGAGTAGCGCTAGCCATATATACCTCGTACAGTCATCTACTAGCAGCAGGAAGTAACGATTTTCTCCATGTGTGATCGGAGGGATTGGCCCGCAAATGTCACCATGCCACAACTCGAGGGGCATATTTTCTCGGTATAGAGACGTGGTCGAAAACAGATTCCGATGCGATCCACGTGCTTGATCATGAGCGTGCCTTGTACCACCTTCTTGTGAGTCAAATCTTTAGAGCATGAAAATTCACATGCCCGTACCTGGTGTGCCATCTCCACACCTCTTCAGTGCCTCTTATTAGAATACGCTCTGGGAGTGCCGGATTGATGTGTAACACATATATCTGGTTTCTTGATCTGCTCACTTTGGCCAATAACCTCTGAGTTCTGTCTAAGATTGACATTACTCCTCCTTCGACCACAATCTTGCAGTCGTTCTCATCTAGCTGACCAAGACTGTTAATATTGCTTCTCAGCTTCGGGATGTAGTAAACATTCGTGAGAATATGATGTTCACCCGTGGAACATTCCAAAGTACCGAGCCCCTTCCTTGTATGTGCACAGCCGAACCATCTCCAAATTTGACTGAGCCTTTTACCTTCGTGTCAATCTCAACAAACTTCTCCATGCATCCGGTCATGTGGTTACTTGTACCAGTGTCTTGGTACCAAGCCTTGTTTTGGGTGCCACTAAGTTTCGGTGTCACCTTTTCTTCATGCAGGAATACCTCTTCTTCAGGTGTTAGCACTATATGGATGAGTTCACATACTTCGATCATCAACAGCTGAGGATCATCGTCATTCTGTTTCACTACGAGATTTGCCTTTGCTCTTCGGTTAGGTTTTGGACACTCTTTTGCAAAGTTCCCGTACTTATTGCAGTTGAAGCACTTGACCTTAGTCTTGTTAATGTCTGCCAGCAATCATTCATCGACAACGTGTTTGCCATCTGCCCGGCCACCGCCTTGTCCACGGACACATCCTTGACCTCTTCCGTTTTGACCTCCTCTCTAAGTGCTACCCGAGCCCTCATTCTTCTTAGTCTTCAAGCTACTCTCTTCCCACTTACCTTCGTTAAAGAGTAGCTTGTCTCCTCCGTCCTTCGAGTGTCGTTGGCCCTTGAGTCCTTCTTCGAAAGTTCTGAGATGACCAATTGCCCCCGAGACAGACATCGTTTTGACAACACCAAACTGATCGATCATTCTGATAATTTGGAGGAATCTATCAGGAATCGAATTGAACAGCTTTTCGACAACCTCACTTTCTTCTGGCTTCACGTTGAGCGAGCGGATCTTACCCACTGTAACATCCCAAAATTTCACTCTCTGAAAATTTTAATTTCAAATTAATTAATTTAAAGTATTTGAACTTTATTTGGATTTATCTAAATTTTTTTTTTAAAAAAATCTAAATCAAATTTAATCCTCAACCTCTCTACTCGGCCATCACGTGTCGGTCCCTGATTCAATCCATCCTCGCCCAGTTCAATCTCAGCCACCCGCCTTCACTTACCCCTTCGTTTTAATCTGATGGCCCTGATTTCTCTTTCGCCTCGTGGCATTCATCCGACCGTCCACTCCTTCCTCCTCTCTCTTCCCTCTCGCCGAAGAGCCCTGCTACCAACGCCCTCACTTCGCCTTCGCCGGAACTTCACCGGAGCACTGTCGCCACCGTGGGCCATACCGCGTCGTCGTTCCTCGCGTCGCCACCGGCCGTCTGTGCATGCCCGACCAAAACCAAGGTGAGCATCACGTTCCCCACGATCTACTCTTCGTTTCGCCGCAAGTCTTGCATGTTAATTCCTCTCTGTTTGCCCGGAATGTCGATGTCAGCCTGTCAGCTACATAAAAGCTTGTCCACCGCGTTTCACTAGTCCGTTGGCCGAGCCGTCTGCACCGTTGAGTTGGCCTCGATGCGTTCTACGCCGTGCTCTCTTCCATTTGTCCAAAACCATTTCCTAAATTTTTGAACCCGACACCTTGCCATGGCCGCAAATGGCACTTCGCATCCCTGCCTGTCCAAGAATGCTTTCAACAATCCGTTCACGTCAAAACGTGCCAAACTATCCCAGGTGGCTACGTTTCAGACGGTTTTGGATTCGCTCTACCGAGCACGAAGATATTGAGTTTTTCGTGTTTCGGTACCGTCGTTGTTCAAACGACGATTGCGTTGCCTCCGGTGAGTTTTCGGCTTAACCGATATTTTTCCTAGCTTCGCCTCGCCGCGTTCTAGGCCGTGCTCACCTTACTTCTCCTGGTCCCTTTCCCGAAAATTATTCTTCTCTGCACACCTTATGTCGTTGTCGTCGTACACGTCGTTATCGTGCTCCGTTTGACGTGTCGTCACTTCCTACATGTGCCTCGGGTCCTTAGCAACCCATTTTGCTAGTTAGATTCACCTCCCATGCCTACTCTCGCCAGCGCTAGCCTTCTCGCTAAAAGTACTGTTCTCGGATGAACAGTAACATCTGTGAATTTCCAGCATTTTCTCGCCCCGGCAAACTTTAGATCGCTCGTTCTCCTTCGTCCGAACTCCGATCAACCCGATTCTTTTTCCTAAATTCATCTAAAATGGAGCTCTATCTTTTGGTTCTGGGTTTGCAGTTTTTGGAGTTCATTTGAATTTTATTTGAATTTGTTTTGTTTGTTTTATCGTTTCGCGCGTAGAACCCGACGTTGCCGAAGTGTTTGTCGAGTCGCAGCAAGAAGAACCAAACCACGCTCAAGAAGGCAAGTCTCCTTTGATCATCTTGAACCTATGATTTTGAAATGTTTTAATTATTTTAAATGTTATGCATTGCTATTTACATAAAATGATAATTCAAATCTTAAGGTAGTAGTTAATCCAACCTTGTTATGCCCTCCATTGGAATTGATTGTCATGTACCCTTGTCACCCTAGAACTTCCTTTGTCTCATTAATGAGATTATTATTTATTCTTTGACAATGATAGTATGGTAGTATAATGCTTAGTCATGCTAAATATATACCCTTGGAACTTTGAAACTGGGAAATTATGATTTACTGTTGAAACCCTTGTGTTTACAAAGTTGTGGTGATTGGAGTTACCACTGTTTCCTTTAAAATAAAATAAAAATGTGAAAGATGGTTTAGATTAGGGTGGATGGTTGGTTTGGCTTGGTGCAGTTAGCACGAGATCTTGTTAAGCGTATGTTCCACCCTAGTCAATTAAGGACCGACGCTTGTGTTTGTCCAGACTGAGCATTAACCGTACAACCACAAGTCTATATGGGTACGACCTAGCTGACTAACTTATGATAGTCTAGTTTAGGTGCCACCAGTGGAAAGTGGGTGCCAGGGATGGACTGGTTATCCAAAGTGAGGGACAGGGATTTACTGTACTCATACGGCGCAAGAGGGGGCTTCGGTTCGGGCAGTTAGCCTACCTGCGGTGAAACCTCAGCGGGTGGTATCTAGCTAGATTAGAGTAAGGTAAAGGCTTTGTGATATTTTATCTGGGTCTCATGCCAAAGGAAGCGTGTTGACTTTTAGGATAATTTATCTCTTGTGGGTAAAGTTGTACAACCTCTGCAGAGTGTAAAACTATTCGAATAGCCGTGCCCACGGTCAAGGGCGGGCAAGGAATGCATTCACATGGTAGATTTCTGGTTTTGTTTTAAAATCAAAAGTTTTGTATTCCGAGAGTGGAGGGAACTCTTGGAAGGGTATCCTGGCGGTTGGAGCCAGAGAGGGTGGATTTAACCCGCAGTATTAAACTTGTTCAAGTTGTTGGCTAGTGTTGGTAGATGGAACCTTCACTAGAAAGTTAATGATAGTTTCTGCTAAAACATTTACTTTATTAAATGGATGCCTTCGAAAATAATTAGTAGTAATTGAATGAAAATGTTGCTTTGTGCAAAAGAACCATATAGCCTTCCATTGTCAAGCCTTGCATCTATTGCATTTTTCCCAAGACTTGCGGAGTACTTTATGTACTCACATGCTACACTAAAAAATAATAACCAGAGGAGTACGAAGCTCAAGAAGGCGACAACGACTTCTTCGTGGGTGGATTCGACGAAGGATTCCAGGAGTTCTAGGTCGCGCTTCCCCAGTCAATTGCCTGTGGCGTATTGATGGGTCTTCACCGAGTTTATCTTTTGCTTCCGCTGTGTTTCGTGTGTGCGAGGTCTTGAAACCTCAATTGTAATAATGAGACCTTTCGGTCTGTACTCTTTAATATTGTAATAAAGCGTTGCTGGTTATGTATTCATTTCTGTTTAACTGTGTGCACTAGCTTTGATCTGGGACTAGTGCAGTAATACACAGAGGGTCCGGGTTCGGAAATCCGGGGTCCCGACACCCACCAGAGTGGTGAGTTTCATGGAGTGCTCGGTGATCATCTCCGAGTCTCCTGTCTACAATTTGCTTAGTTGCTATTTAAGCACTTGAGCTCGTGCCTTCTTGACACGATCTTTGCCTACCCGCATCTCCCTGAGTGCGATCCAGGCTTCTTTCACCATCTCCTTCTCAGCGATTGACATCACCTAGCACCGCTTGCGAGATGGCCACCATCGCACCTTGATCCTTGTCACTATCGTCATCTCCATCTTCAACTGCCGACCAAACCCCTAGCGAATGCAAGATTAACTTCATCTTGACGACCCATATGTCGTAATTCATTTCGCTCAACATCGGGTATTGAATCGGGATCGTGGCGCTTCTTGTCATCAGCTTGACAATCATGCCTATCTTCGATGGATTGAGTTCGTTGCACGTGGTCTTAATGAGCTCTCCTGACTTTGACGGATCACCAACGTTGTCAGCCATCGCTTCTTCGCCTTAGGCTCTAATACCAATTGTTGGGGAAATCGGCTAGGACCTAGACGAGCGATGAATGACAACCTTCGAGATTACACACGCAAACACAAGTAAATTCTGATTGATTTTGTTTCTTTGCAATGTGATATAGTGTGATACGTCTGTGTCCTTTTCTTTTTTCTTATATAGAGAAGTAACATACAAGACTAGACTTTGAAACCAACGCGGCATACCACGCTGAGAATCTGACACGAAAACATCCCGACTTTCCGTTTACGATCACTCTGAATCCTAAACAAATTTTGACTCCTGACTCCTTACGACTACAACTGCTACAGTGTTCTTACGACCGCTACAGTACCTTTACGACTTACGACTGCTATAATACCTTTACAACTTACGATCGGCACAATACCTTCATGACTTACGACCGCTACAGTACTCGAACGTGGTCATAGACTGCCGTGGTCGTAGATTTGACTAGACCTGAAGACAACTAGATTAACTCTATCATATTCTAGACCAGGGCTATAGTGGAGAAACCAAAATCGACTAAATGAGATCTTTCATATATTAAGGATAGCAATAGGATGGATTTGAGGAGTGGTGGAGCTTAGAGAAAAATACAGAGGGGGCAATTTATCATCATATGTTTATGTAACTTAGAAAGAGAAGTCCACTTTAGTGAACAATGTGAGCATTTAAGTGGTAAAACAAAGTACTTATTTATCAATTTTCTAGAAGGGGTCATGGCCCCCTTTGGTCGTCAAGAATCTAATATGATGAACCACTGGAATGGGATATAGGATATACAAACCGATAACTCGATCCCTAAGCTACCTAAAAGAAGGCATAGGAACATACTCCTACATTTCTCTTATCCCTCATGCCTTAAATCGACGAACCATGAATGATGCAAGACACGGAGAAGTCATGGCACAGTTAAGTAACACATCAATATAATCGATCCATCTATGCAATGGAAGTAATGGCAACTGCAACCCCAATTAAGTGATCATCAGCGGTCGTCTGTCTCTCTAGATCTCTCTCTCTCTCTCTCTCTCTCTCTCTCTCTCTCTCTCATCCCTGCCGGCTGCCTCGACATTTACTCGCACATTAAACCCCACAACTACCAGAATGCATGCGAAGCTTAGCTTATCATTTCCTCTCATGCATGATGCATATCCTTTCCGCGTGCCACTTGATGCCAGCACGAATCACTTGAGACTTGAGAGAGAGAGAGAGGGAAAAAGAAGCACTTGCATTGGTGCATTCATGCTTTCATGCGATATAATACAATATATGCATGCAAGCATGTACCACCATGCACAGCACAGTAGTAGTACTGCTTCTGATCTTTCATAGCATGTCAGGCGGAGAAGAAAACAACAGCCAGACGACAAAGGAGCCTCCTGTGTAGGCGCCGGTGACCACGAAACAGAATTGCAGGACAACAATTATAAGGCACCATGCATTGCATGGACATTGCATATATGCACCATGTCAGAACTTAAATTTCTCGTGGCAGGCAGAAGCTCATCGGTGGCTAGCTAGGCTAGCTTAAGGTTACATTACGTACATCGACAGCATCGATCAGTTCTCCTTTCATGTTTTCTGCATAGTACAAAGTACGCATTCATAGCATGTCATTGCATGTGGCACCGATTTTGCTCATCTTTACCATTAATTTGGTTGCTCGATCGAGACTCACAAATGTATTTAAAAGCTTTTGCAGGTTGCATTTACGCTGAGCAGAGGCAAGTCCATTTTTAAAATTAATAAATGAACCAGGGGTTATCCTCCTTTCTCCAAAAAAAAATCAGCATCTTATTAAATATATTACTGTCTTTAAGCATAAAATGGTACACTAGCTAGCTGTAGATAAAGTGAGAATGCATACTGAAAATGAAGGTAATTGTTACTTACAACAATTTTGCTACGCTAGAGTGAAACCGTGACATCCATTTTGGGTACAACATAATTATAGTGAATGTGAATGTCTTGCAGTAAAATATGTACATCACATTGTCAAGAAATATGCATATATAGTTGTAATGGTTACTGCTCCATTTTCCTCCTTTTTGTTATCAGTAATACTGAAAGAAATAACTCCCCCTTAGAAAAATTATAAATAAGTTTTAGCACAAAAGCTTCAAAATTCAGAAATATTGAAAGTAGCATCACCATACTAGCTAGCTACCTATCTTCCCTTCAAAAAAAAAAAAAACTAGCTTGCTATGTAGCAAACGCATGCGTATCTCCCTCCCCCCTCCAGTTCCCCTCACATGCATTTCGCACTAGATGAAGCTTCATTGAAGCCAAGTTCAGTGCATTGAATGGCATCCACGAAAGAGGTATGACATGGAGAGATCTCCTTAACTTATAGCGCTCAGGAGGCTGGAAAGGTTGTACTAATGCCAAGGAGGAGAATATTTTTTCATTTTCAACATTTGAGGAGATGTGCAGGCCCACAATGAAGGGCCCGTATGAGGGCTTAAATGAGAGGAAATCAAGGGCATTCAGCTGCAGCCACCAGCTTGGTCTCTCTATATATAGTAAAAATAATGAGTGTTTTTTGGTGCATATATATATATATATATATATATATATATATATATATATATATATATATATATATATATATATATATATATATATATATATATATATATATATATATATATATATATAGAGTAAAAATAACGAGTGCTCTTTGGTGCATACACACACACACACACACACACACACACACACACACACACATATATATATATATATATATATATATATATATATATATATATATATATATATATATATATATATACACACACACAAACACACACTAGTTATGTATAGAGAATCATGCTATAGAAGGGAGTTGCTCTAATCAGTTGTAAAGTGAAGAATGGTGAGAAATTGAGGAAATAGATTGGTTGGCGGAGAATGGAAGTACAACCACCAACTCATTTTTTATACATATATACATATGCATATACATACACACACACACACACACACACACACACACACACACACACACACACACATATATATATATATATATATATATATATATATATATATATATATATATATATATATATATATATATATATATATATATATATATATATAGGGAACGTATCTAGTGCTAATGCCTATTTGGGTGTTAACAAGCTAATGCCGCTCAAGATCGTTAGATCTACTCCCTACGGCCTGGATTAGAGATGGCAACGGGTAAATACCCATCGGGTATTGCCATTCCATACCCGTACCCGCTAGGTGTAAATTTACCCGTCGGGTTACCCGTATCCGCACGCGGGTAGGAAAATTTACCCATACCCGTACCCGCGCGGGTATTACTACCCGACGGGTAACCCGTACCCGCAAGCATACCCGGTTCAACACATAAGAATATCATCAATTTAGACATTCATTAATCATACATGCCAAGCACAAAAGCGTCTAATGATCAAAATTAGTACATCACATAAACATACTTGACATGACCATATCAACATATGACAAACAAATAAACAATCAACAACAAGTAGATAATAAAATTAACATTTGAGTGGGATGTCTAGTTGTCTAATGCGGGTAATCATTACCCGCGGGTAGGCGGGTATGGGTAGTATATACCCACACCCGCACCCGCCTACCCGGCGGGTAGAGGATTTCGCCCAATAACGTACCCATGGGTACATAAAATTTTCCATACCGGTCTCTTTATCGGGTAAAACCCGTCGGGTATTCGGGTATCGGGTACCCATTGCCATCTCTAGCCTGGATCCTTGAGGGTGGAAGCACCCAATCCACTTACGCAAATTTGCCAAAACCCCCCCATTGCCCCGTCATCTTTTTTCCTCCCCCCGCCTCTGATCTCCCTCGTGTGACGCCCATCTCTGCAGCCTCGCCCAAAAGGGCCGCCTGGATGCATCGACGCCGCCGTCGCGCCACTCCTCCCATCCCACCTCGTCGCCGCGCTCTTTGCCCTCTCCTCGCTTGGCCTCCCGGACCGCGCCTCCGGACAACACCCAGAACAATTCCAAAACCAGGGCAGTCCTTCGCCCTACAAATTTCCCTTCTCCCAAGTACCAATTATTTTGTAAACAAAACTATATCTAGTTACGTTCCCATGTCCGCCCTTGACCGTGGGCACGGCTATTCGAATAGTTTTGACTCTGCAGAGTTTGTACACTTTCACCACAAGAGATAATCAACTCATTACCCCACACGATTCCTTAGAAGTGTGGTTGAGCAGACCATCACAGTGACTTTTCAAAATATCTAGTCCCCTTTTCTCATCTCACTTTATGGGCTTCTCCCATTTGCGATGGGTCCCATCTATTGCACGGGATGTTTCCCCACAGTTGCTAACGCAGCTAGGCTTCTCAACTCCCCACAACGATTAGAACAGCTGGGAAAACTTCACCCACCACTGGTGTCCCTTAGGGCCTCCTTGCCCGCGCATATCCACTCCCTATCCTCTACCGGTGAGATGAGTCCGGGAATTTCGATAAATTTACTGGGTCAAGTTGTACTTTACAGACTTGTGGTTGTACTGTTTTACATGGGTTGACATGACAAGATTCAGGCCTTAGGGTTACCCGGATGGTTCTACCACATTTCACATTTTGTGCATCCACTGCACCACATACCAGCCCCAAACCATCCATCCAGGTATTTAAGCAATTTTAGGATTTTTCAGAGGTAGAAAATATTGTGTCCACCTACTACAGTCATTCCATCCATGACTGTCCCCCAAACAATATCACATTTTGCAAGTGTTGTTTTTGGGGCAGCTATGTACCCCTGTTTTATCTAGCAATACTAAGCCACGCAATATTTATTTGGACTTACTGGTAAAAGATATGATAATATAAACTTTTCTAGGGCGACAAGGTTCACATGTACAAGCACTTCAATGGATCATTATTAGCAAGCATTATACCAGGTGTCTAACTACCAATTTCTGGAAATGAACATATGTTATCACATAAAATAACAGCATGCATGTTGATAATTTAAAAGAAATTAACTTTGCAAAATCATAGGTTCAAAATGATCAAGGTGTTAACTCGCCTTGTTCGCGGGGATCTTGGTCTTGGTCTTCGGAAGCTTCTAAACTGGCTGCCTCAACCTCCTCTTCCTGAGCCTCGTACGCTATTTAATCGCGCGAAATACCCAAATAAAAGAAAGCAATCAATTACTCAAAATATCACCAGAAATTCAAATGAACTCCAAAAATCATGGTTCTAGTTCCATTAGATAGATCTTGAATTTAGACAAATTTAAAAATTTGTTTCATTCAATTTGGGGCTAAAATGAAGAAGTTATGATTGGTCAAATTTCTCTGTTTCGGTCAAATCCAAAAATTACTAAATCCTGACATGTGGGGTCCACTGTCATTCTCAGATTTATTTTAATTTCCCTTTTTATTTACTTTCTGTGCTACTGACATGTGGGTCCGGTTACTGTTCATTGGGGTCCACATGTCAGTACGGGTCCTGCGCACATGTTCCACTGACCAGTGGGGCCCAACGGTCAGCGGACGGCTCCATCTGCAGCGGTTGACATGTGGGGCCCACCTGTCAACCTGAGAGAAAATAAAGAAAACTCAACCCGGCGCTGCGGAGCCGGAGGCTCGAACGCGCGACCGGGGAGTTGAAGGGGGAGGGAAGAACGAGCGGTGGTAACCAAGTGAGCGGGGAGGCGTTGCCTACCCTATAAGGATGACAAATCCTTTTGGAGTATGTCGTCGAGGTGGCCGGGCAGAGGAGTCGGGGGCGACGGTGGCCGGCGGCGAGGGGTTGTCGGGAAGGTCCGGCGGAGAGTCGAAACGCGTTCCTCGAGATACGGTGAAGACGATGATGCAGTCGCCCGGGGCCGAGGAGGTCCGGAGATGGGTCGGCGTCGTGCGGCGGCGGCGACTCGGAGAGGCTCTCGGTGATGGCGAGGTACGGGCGTCGGGAGGCTCGGGAGAGGACCGGGGAAGCTTCGCGGCGCTCTGGAGACGGTCCTAGCGCAAGGAATTGGGCTCTGGTGCAGTAGAATAGCGGGGAGTTAGTTCGCCGGAGTTGGGGGAGAAAAGAGCTCGCCGGCGGCTACGGGGCACGAGGGCTCGATTACCTGCCGGAGGACGATGCGTGTGACATGGGGAGCTCAACGGGGGGTCCACTGCCTTATATAGGCGCTCGGAGGGAGCTGGCAACGGGCGGCGCCCGTGCGGTCTTGTCGGAGCAGGTGGCGGGGTAGTCGGTGACGCAAATCGGCTTTAATGCCAGGCGCACTGTGGAATGACGCAGCACGCCCACACTCGTGCGGTCTCCTCCGCTTTGCTATCTCTCACGCGCGAGTGGAGCGGGGCAGAGGACCGGCGCCACGTGGCTGGGCCGAAGCGACCGGGCAGGGAAAATCTGTGGGCGGCGGCGCCGAACCGGGGGCGGAGGCGGTGGAACCAGAGGCGGCGACGGTCCTGCAGGCTTTTCCACCATGGCGACGAGACGGCTCGGCTGAGCTGGCGGAGGCATGGATGCCACGGGGACGAAAGCTTCTGTGCGGGGGCGCACGCGCGGTCGCGCGGGGAGAAGGAGAAAGACAACGCGCGAGACGGGGCCAGCGGCAGCGAGAGAACGGGCACGGGCCCGCTCGCCAGGAAGAGAGCGGGAGTGAGGGCGAGGGTCCACCCGCCAGTGGCGCTTGCGCGCTGCGCGCGGGAGCCGGGCCGGCAGGAGTTTTGGGCCGTAAGGCCGAAGGAGGGATGGGGTTGGGCTGGCTTCGGCTGGCCTAACTCCTTCCATATTTTTTTTATTTCTTGCTATTATTTGGTTTATCTTTTGTACCAATTCAATATAAATTCCAGATTTTATCTTGAGTTCTTCCTTTTCTAATTTCTGGATCATCTTTTCAGATTCTCAATTACAATTTGAAATTTCTTCTTAATTGTATATTTTGTTCTTATTCAAATTTTGGGAACCTTAACCAAAATCTTGAAGAAACACCATGAAATCCAAATCCAAAATTAGAATATATATTGCAAAAATAATTCAAAAACTTTATATCTTCAAATTTCAAATTTTTGGGATGTTACACTCACCTCCGGCGCCGACTCCGCGCTGCACCTCCTCCAAGGGCAGTCCCAACAGACAATTCCATTATGTTACCTATTTAGCACACAGAATCATGATATTATTCACTATAAGTTAAGTGATTCAGGATAATTTTGGCATTATTTGCATTTTTTAAAAGCGCATTTAAAAACAAGAAATAGAGTCACATGACATTCAAAAGTAAAAAATGTACAAAACATGCTGTGTTGATTCTTCAGAGTCATTTGCACTGTATAACTCTGATTGTTCTTCACCATTTGCACTAATCTTTCCAAGCAGAATTGCTCCATTACAAGCAGAGGATTCTGTCAGAACATCAAGGATAGATGAGCTAAATGAGAGGTTCTAAATTATTTACCTGAATGTCTGGAACTACGGAGTCCAACTTGCTCCATCACTTTGTCTTTGCTTACTTCATGAGATGCATAATCACAAAATTAAGATAACCATGTTAAAGTGAGAAATTATGACTTATGAGATGACTACCTCCATGAAATTTTTCATGTTTTCCCCAAATCCGTCAAAATTGATGCCCATGTCAAATCCACCCATAAGTGAAAGAGAACCGATATAATCTGAATCTGCGCCTCTCGCCATTGGCTTTTTGTGTCAACAAAAGGATAGAAACATCCTGTTTCTGTTCAACAAAAGGATTGACTGGAGCATCCATCCCAGAAAGAAAGATTCGGATGAGACAGCTCACAGCAAAGAAAAGATCCCCGCGCTAGGATCGCTGATCGGCGCGGGCGGACGGGAGGCGCGGGGAGACGTCGCTGATCGGCGCGGGCGAACGGGAGGCGGAACGGCGCGGGGTGAAAGAAGTTCAGACGGGGGAGAGAATATTGAGAACCGGTAGGGGGTTTTGTGCGAAATTGCATAAGTGAATTAGGTGCTTCCACCTTCAGGGATCTAGGCCGTTTGAGGTACATCCAATGGTCCACAACAGAGTTCACATGTTAGCACTGAAAAGTCTGTTAGCATTAGATATGTATATGTATATATATGTATGTGTGTGTATATATATATATATATATATATATATATATGTATGTATATATAGATATAGATATATGTGTGTGTGGATGGAGAGAGAGAGGGGTGTGTGCATGGTTGTCCTGCTGGGATCAGTACGTACATGGAGCCTGTGCGTCTGAGCTACAGCTGTGTTTCGCCGGGATACATGTCGGCCTTCCGGACCCACCCACGGCGGCCTTCAATGTGAGGCTATAAAGATGTCTTCTGGTGCTTGTGAATGTCTGCTTCAGCCTCTGTCGTGCCTTTTCTCGCTCCTTTTCGGTGCTGGCGTCCATGCGTCCATGTACGCAAGAAATTAAGGACTAGCTAGGGTTGGTTGTTGCTCCACAGTAAACGATTTTAACTTCCACTGATAATATTTTATGAATATTAAACAGACCACAAAAATGAAATGATACCACTGGATTTGTCTTAAAAAAATACTTTTATATTGTTATATTTTTTGTTTTACAAATATATTATAATAGAAAATTAATGATGAAAGTTGTGTTTTGTGACCATGTCAATGTCCCAAAATCACTTGTTTTGTGGTTGGATAGAGCATGTTACTTAGTTCCCGATCTTAAAGAACTGATTTGCATTACAAGACATTTTACTTAGACTAAAAACTTCCCTCGGCCTCCCAATCTATCTAAATCTAAATCTATACTAATTGGAGACTACTTCAGAAGCTCTCACGTTAATCTTAAGAGATAAAAAAGGGATAGAAATCACCATATTAATCGAAGAAAAGAAAAACTAGAAATTCTCATATTAATCTGAGAAAATGAAAATATATAAGATGTTGGTTTTCTCCATCAATATCACTCAAGGTTTGGGATTTAACCTCCAAATATATGTAGCATATGAACCTATAGAATAGGAATTCAATCCGTACAAAAGTAGACTCGTGTCCATCACTCCATCTTGCTATAATGGCATGGTAATACCGATTAGCTTGGGCTTATGTCAAAATAAGAGTCGGACTGCAACCACATGCAAGATATGAGTTCTTGGTAGATAAAAGGCAAGTTTGTTTGAAATACAAATAGAACTCCTGCATGCATGCATTGTATCAGATTAAGTTGCAGTGGTTAAATAAAACCTTTATTATGTAAGTGGGCTGTTCAAATAAAACCTTTATTAGTTGCGTAGATAAGTTGTTTAATTAGTTCCTTTTAGGTGTTGGTTGTTTGTTGTGGAATATTCTTTTAAGTAGATCTCGATCGTTGTAAGGAGTTCAGCTGTATGAGCTGCAGCTGCTCTTGAGTTGTTTATGGTTGTATTTGGCCTGCCTGATCTCCTGAGCGTTCTCGAAATAAAGTTATGTGAGCCTAATCCGTACTAGGCAAGTAATCCTAGCACGTTCAGAAATAAAAAGGCAAATTCAGACAAACATGTTTGTGAGGTCTACATAGTTAACATACATAAATTAAAAGTTCCAAGTATAAAGATATTTCAGAATTAAAAGTATTGAAATAAATTTAGGAGTAAATTTTACAGAGTTACATGTATTTTGGAATACTTGCAGATTCAGATTTAAGAATCAATTCCACAAAGCTATATATCTTTTGCCCAAATTGTTGCACTGAGCTACAGCCACCACACGATACGAACCCTAACATCCCGAGCCTGCCTTTTAACCTCACACTGGTAGGATGTCCGTGCATTGCAACGGATACCAAAAGACTGTGCACATAACATAGGATAGGACCCTAAACCTTATAGTAAAATATGAATTTTCTATCACATAGGTGTCAAAACAAAGCATAACCTTACAATTAAATATAAACTTTCTTTCACACATGTCAAAAACAAACATAACTCTATATAAGAAGCATCGACCCATATCCAGACTCCAAAATTTATGTTGTATGGAATAAAAATCATGAAATAAAAAACCTAATGGATACATTTTAGATTCAGTAGGAATGTATAAAACAAAATACCAAAGTACCACAATTCTGATGAAGCAACAATGGAAAAGAACAACACAAGGAGTTTTGTGGATGCAACCACTAAAACACAAAGCATTGAATTCCAAACTCCTAAACCTGGTAACTCCATAAGTCAAGCTCTAGTTGAGAAGCTTCGACAGCATAGAACCTCCCATTCTGCCCCCATCCATAAACTTGATTGAAAACTTCAGCGGCTACTGTTGCCAGTCTCCTTGCCCCTTATCTAATGGTCTTCTTGGTTGTGCAAAATAGACTAATAATCAAGCCAATGACAAATATAAAATATGTTTGATTGGGGTGCGAGTGCAGCTTATGATCTAATCAAGTTGTATTCTACACTCTCCAAATTGTTCACCATATTACTTCTACCCCAACATGTCAAAGTTCTCGGCGCTTTTTTTACCAAATCAAGTGGTATTATGCAGAAAAAAGACTATGGGAAACAAAATTATCCATTGCAATTGACCAAAAGCAAGTATCACCGTCGCCACTCCCTTTCAAGTATAAAACATACAATTCCCAACTTAGCATGACCTTTAGAACACACAAATCATACCATTGTACAATCCTGATTAAGGCTTCAAATTAACCATAGTTGGTAAGAAGTTATACAATCATGTCTGACAACAAACCCTTCATTGCTGACACTACGACATATGTAATGGAGCTTGATGTTTTCATATTTTTCATTTGTTCCTGCAATGAAAGACAAAAGGAAAAATAAGACGATTAGTTTAGAATGAAGTAGAAAAAAATCAATGAGATACATACCACACTGAGCTATGAGACTCACAGCTCAGCTACGGTTTTTCTACAAAAATAAAGTGCACCTTGTGAACCTTTGTTAATAAGCATAGTTCAACCAATGGGGAACAAATAAGCACATATTCATTTTCTCTGACTGCAGCAAATGATTATGTATGACAAAGTAGAATAACAATAATAGAGCTTTGCTTATTGCCATTATCCCTAAACTGCTCTATGCAATCACTAAAAATTGATTTGATAACAAAAAAATGATCAGATCACAAACTAAAGTCATCAAATTTGTCAAATGAATACACACTTACAAAAAAACATATAGAGTTATTGTGCCACAAAATAGAGTTACAATGTGGATATGTTACGATTTGGAATTGAAACCGAAAAGGTTTCCCTTAACAACGGTGGAAACAAAACAGGATTCTTTTGGACAAAGATCACAACAAAAGTACATAGAACTTTGAAATGCCCATGCCCTCAACTTGAACTCTGCAATGGTAGCTCCCCTATGGGATTGTTGAAGATCATAAATCCAAGTAAGAAATTATGATCATGTTGAAGATCATTAGAGACCACAACATGGGTACAGAATCGTAGGGTCCTCTCCCTAGCCATCCCATAAAAATATGTAGTGTAGGCTGAACTCTTCATGACATGTTATAAACAGTACATGTGCAATATGCAACTTTGCAAGAGAGACCAATGACTAAGTATTGAATAAGAAAATGTCATTTTTAAATAAAAATGGATTTTTATTTTGTCATAATTCATTCATATCATTTAAAGTTTAGGTGCTTATAGGTGAACCCCAAGTACCATACAATTTTGGCAACTTATGACTGAAAATATAATTAGAATCCGCATAAGAGAACAACTTATGACTGAAAAATATAATTAGAATCCCCAAAAGAGAGCAAGTACTAGATAATCTGAACTATAGTCTATGCAATCTTGTTCTCATGACAAATAAAATGAAAATTGGATTTACTGACATTTTAAGGTATCTCATGACAATTTTTATATTGTTTAAACCCTTATTTTTCATATATACATTATTACAAAATTTTAAGAAAATTACATGACATGACGAATATACAACAAACACTAAATACTCATATGTTCATATTGAGAAATCTCATATTATTTGTAGGCATCCAATCAAGTCTTGCTTAAGCCATCTGAAATATCTACAAAGGAGATATGTGCCTCATTGGTATAATTTCTCAACAATTGCTGAAAGGAGAAGTGTATGATGGAAAAATAAATGAGTTGTATATCTTTGTGAAGCATTTTATCAAACACATGATAGGTTAAACTCATCTGTATTAAATTGGATTATCAATATAAACTCATTCATGTACTTCATGTAATCATATAATGGTTACTCTATAGGAAAAAGAAATGTTTTGCCAATGATAGTCACATTTCCATTATAAGTTGCGTCCTTGTGCCTTCTTGAGATGATTGGAAAATTTAAAAGTTAAAATACGAGTGGTATATAAGAAATCAAATCTTAAAATACAATGTGTGGGATTTGGGAAGATCACATATGCATGTTTGAACTACTTCAATTTAGGATATCTACCTGCTTAGGACTATGCAGGAGGAGAACATCATCCATGGTGAGAGCCATATTGACACCCAAAAAGTGTGCTATTACAATTACTGGCGCGAAGGCCTCCATGTACGCATTGATGTTTCACTGATGATGTTTCTTGAACACAGTTTGGTCCTAGGTTTAACAAACTTAAATTGGTGGGCTAGCCCACCAACTGCTCTATCTTTATACTAGCTTACTTACAAGCAATTTAATCCAAATAACCCAAGTTGAGGCAAGGCATGAAACAAATCAAAATAAACATATCAATTAGATTCTATACATCGAGAAGCACTTTCCTAAACAAATTAAGCAATACCCAAAAAGGCACGACCATAAAGTTCTTGGAAAAATTAGGCAGGTCTCACCAATACTAAGTTTTCTTAAGAAACAGGCATTGATCTGTAGTAGCCAATTATATTATTAAATGAAACTTATACTGATTTTTCTAGTAAACACATAAGGAAACATGATTGTACCAATTTGACACATTAAAACAAATAGAGGAAATGCAACTAAACTATAGTAATTAGAACATATATACTAAACCAACATCAAATAGACAATTAAGACAAATGAAGTAAGAGGCAGATGCAAAAACAAATGAAGAAATATGCTATATAGTGATACCAAGATTAAAAGGAATGTTTGATCTTCAGTAGTACTAAGAGGGGAGAGAGGGGAAAGAGTACTTAGCTCATGGGGAAGGGGAAGGAAAGTTCGTCGTCGAGGGTACAATGGCCGTCTTGGGGAGGGTAGCATCGGCGCGGCCGCAAGGTCCTTGAGATTGTGTCGTATGGAGGTAGCGACGGCTCCTTGCATAGCCGTGGCGGTCAGTGAGGTCAAGTTTCACTCTAGATCTAGCGGGGATCGGGTCGGTGGTGCCTGTAAGGCTGAAGGAGTAGAGGTGAGGCAAGGAAGCTGCCAGCGGTGGTGAAAGCCATCGGAGGTGATAGATCTAGGCATAGCGGCCTGGGACTGAGAGAGAGAGAGAGAGAGCGCACATGAGAGAGATGAAGGGAGTGGCAACTGCTAAGAGAGGAAAGGGGAGGCCAAGGGGAAGGTAGGGAGGCTATCAATGATGGGGGACAAGCGACGGCGTCGCTTGGTCAGAGAGCGGAAAACAGGGAGGGGAGAGGGGAAGAGGTGGCACCACGATAGAGGAAGAAGTGGGGGAGTCGACGAGGCTGCAGTGGAGAGGGAGACCACCGGAGGTGGGAGGTGGGGGTGGGAGGGGAGGGAGAGAGGCGTCGAAGGGGAGGGTATGGGGAGATAGGGGTGGAAGGGGAGGGGGACAATGTGTTGAAGGGGGGAGGGGTGCCGATGCGTCAGATGGGAGGGGGTGGGGTGAGGCGTTGGAGGGAAGGAGGGTGGGAGATCATAACTGAAGGTGAAGGTGGAAGTGGAGGGGAGGGCATTTAGATCACGAGAAGGGACAGGCATTAGACAGAATGTTAACATTTCAGTGTTCAGATCGGACGGCTGAGAAAAGTGAAGGGAGAATGCACCAACGACCACCAACTCACAGTTTTAAGGAGTACAGATATTAGCGGCAGGACGGAATGGTCTAGTGAGGAAATTACAAAAACCACAAACATTTGAAATTAAATTTACAAAAGTGGTAACCAAACATATAAAAACTTGGGATATAAACTACAAAAACCTGTAGAACTAAATGTTTTAACAAATCGTAGTATCCAAACATATATAAGTTCATAAATTATAAAAAGTGGCATCCAAGTATACATAAATTTGGAACTAAGAATTCGAAAAAAGGTGTGGCATCCAATATACAAGTATATATAATTCATAAATCAAAATTAAGAATTACAAAGAAACTGTGATATCAAATTATATGTAAAATTTGTAATTAAAATTCTATTAAATATTAGGCATTCAAAATATATCAATTGGATATTCTCTTGAAAAAAATATGAATTTGATAAACCATTTAAATTTTATAAGTTTAGAACATTAAAGAACATGACTTAAAACGACATTCTTAAATTTTGCTACCAAAATTTATATACATTTGTAACTAACTTATTCTATAGAAATATTAATTGTAATAGAATTCTTGCAATCACATAGCCTGTGCGAATGCACGGGTTGATGACTAGTAATTACTAGTTGGGATAATTCATGATATACCATTCAAAATAATGGCATAGCCCAGAACACCACTATGAAGCATGACTTCCACCACATACCACTCTAAAGAAATTTAGATTCAATATATACTGTTGTGGTTACAGACCAAACAGAGAGAGAGTATGGTAGTGGAGAGTTAGGTGAGTAATGGTTTGGGGTTTTCCCCCATGGCCTGTGTTGTATATATACATCCATATGGGGAGTGCATTTTACAATTATACCCTTACATCCGAGTATTCCCTTCAGGGGTACTCATGTCATTATACATGTCCCATTCTGGGCCTTACATTCCTCTAACAGGCCTACTGGGCTTAGGTAGGGGCCACCCCTACAACATATACCATTTCCTCTGTTTCTTTTTACAAATTAAAGCCTTTCACCCTTTTGCCTATGGGAAAGGACTATTTTGTACATGTGTGCCATGTGTTTTATGATTCCAAGAAATACCACTTAAGTTGTTTCGACCATGGTGCAGTTGATTCCAAGACTAGGTCAATTTCATTGGTCTATAGTTCGCATGTAGCCATGTTGGTCTAGACAATTATGGCTGGCCTCACTTCATGTCTATAGAGACCATGTTGAAGGATTGAACTAAAGGCATGGTAGAGTTTTGCCGTTTTGAACCCAACAAGAGATCCATTGCACTCACCAAACAAAAGTTTTACCATTTTGAAACAGAAAATATGCCATTCTCAATAAATGAATTAGCAGCTCTCCTAGTTTTTGTAAAATATATATAAAATATATCATTCCTCATCGTAAAATATAATTACGTGTATAGATTCGGACCCAGGTTGCATTGAAATGCTTTGTCCACAAAAAGCTAATAGAGTTGACACCAATTGGGCATTGGGGGATCGATCACACTACAATAGAAAAAAAGGCTAATGTAGAAAATAATGTAGCAAACATATTCCATTAGCAAAGATGATATGGATGCATATTTTCTGCCATTGCTTGTGTTACACGAGGAAATTAATATCAAGCATAAACTCGAGTGGTATGAAATTGCAGGACTGACAATGGCAATAAAGGAGGGGTGAATGATGCCTTCTCAAAATCTTCCACAAGAATCCAGAAATCTTTCACTCTAGTGGCTAAAGAGCTATGAATATCAGAATTGACAACCTAAATCCTAACAACAATCCAAAACAGTGAGGACTCATAAATTTAGCACCTAACTAGTCTAACTGCCACTGGAGATGTAGTCTAACTCATGGGCGGTCTGACTGGCCAAACCAGAACATAAAATTAGCCTGAGCCAAAATCAAATTTGGTGCAAACTTTATGATTCATGTCCAAGCGATGTGAAACTTTGCACATATTTTGCTAATCATCTTAGGAACCTATTTATCTAAGGATCACGTGGATCTTGGCAAGAGTTCCAACCTTTCCTCAAAAAAATGCTAGGTTTCACCAAAACTGAGTAAATCTCAAAAGCTTGAGAAACAACTTGCTAACGGTTAAGAATAACTAAGATGACTCTAGATGAGTTCCCATATGTCATAGCAAGCAAGGCCACCCAAAAAATCAAAGCCAAAACCCTTGGTTCAAGGTTCCTCAAGAAAGGCTCCAAATCAAGCAAGAACATGGCATCTTCAAAATCTTGCAAACCACAGTGCCTAGATGGATGGAAAATGATCTACATGAGTTATCTCTTTCACTTACATGTCCTTGGCATACAATAAGATTAGTAAGAAAGAAAAGAGGCAAATAACCACACTACTGACGCTTACATCACAGACGGTTCCTAGGAACCGCCTGTGCTGCAAGTATCACAGACGGTTCATACGAATAACCGTCTGTGATATTTTCACAGATAGTTTTTAATACAAGCCATCTATGATAACTTCATTATCACAGATGATTTTAATACAAACCATCTATGAAGTATCACAGACGGTTCTAGATAAGAACTGTCTGTGATAATGGCAGACATCACAGACGGTTCTTATCAAGAACCGTCTGTGATACTTCACAGGCAGTTTGTATTAAAAACCGTCTGTGATAATGAAGTTATCATAGATGGCTTGTATTAAAAACCATCTATGATATGTTTCCCGCCTCACAATCCTCCAAAATTTCATAATCTCCAGCCTGAGTCCGAGTAGGATTCTGTTCCGAGACATCTTTAGTAAAAGGGCATAACTTTTGCATACAGTGTCCGTTTTCAACATTCTTGTACTCGTTGAAAAGCTAATGACGAGCCCAATCCAAAAAAATGACCTCCTTGCGCTAGTCACTCTCTAAGACCCTCAAAATCGGCCATCTTTAGCACCAAATTTGTGTTACAAGTTTTTGATTTCTATGTTTGCCTTTTTTCTTGGTCTTCCCTTCTGAATTTGGGTTTTGCTTCAACTGAAAAGTTGTAGATCTCACCAAACCTTTCAAATGAGTATATATAAGCCATATAAAACTTTATTATTTTATCTTTTGAGACTAGTTGTTTATATTGCACCGGTATATAAAACTTTGTGCTCTAATTCACAGACGGTTGGTATGTAGAACCGTCTGTGATAATCTGACCGCTGGGCTCATCGATCCTCCCCAACCCAATCTTAGCCAATAAAAATCCACCAACCCTCACCCCACAGATCGTAGCTCCACCTCTCCGTCCCCGCGCCAAAAATTTTCGTATTCCCGCCTCTCCCTCCCCTATAAAAAATCACCCAAACCTAGCCTCCTTGCCGTTCTCCTCCTCCTTGACCCTTACCATAATAGCCCGCATGAAGCAGATGACACACAAGTCTACGGGAGGTAAGACACCTTAGAAGCAACTAGCTACCAAGGCGACGCTCAATCAACGCCGATGATGGTGGGCGTCAAAGACATCCAGCTCGTGCGTTGCATCAGAGGCGAAAAGGCCTAGGCATAGAAGATCTTTGCTTTTTCTCTGTTCTTGTTGTGTTAACTAGATGGATAACCTGCTCGTTGTTTTGGGATATTGTAATGGTAGGCTCTAATCTTAATAAAAAATGGAATGTGTACTGTGTTTCTTACTGTATTTGCTTGTTTTCAGATGGCATAGTTAATATTTCCTGAGGCTAGTCGTAAAAAGAAAAAATTAGGTATAGAATGAACTATCACAGATGATTTGTGATACAAACCGTCTGTGAAGGATTATCACAGACAGCTCAAACCAAAAACCGTCTGTGATACTAGCACATCACAGACGGTTCTATCTACCAACCGTCTGTGATGAAAAAATATCACAGATGGTTCTAGGTACCAACCATCTGTGATACTTACCCATTACAGATGGTTGGTAGCTAGAACCGTCTGTGATGTGTGAGTATCACAAACGGTTTTTGATTCGAGCCGTCTGTGATAGTGTTCTTCATAAACAGTTCTAGTTACAAACCATCTGAGTTGTGATTATCACAGACGGCTCACAAACCGTCTGTGATAACCTTCGATTATCACTGACCCATAAATTCAAACGGTTCAAAAAATTTTATGTGATGACGGTTCCGAACCGTGTGTGATGACCCTTTTTGTAGTAGTGCCAACAAGAACATGAGCAAATCAACCAAGACAAGAACACTTCATAAGAGATGAATAAAGTTGATCTGTTGCTACTTGAAGATGAAAGTTTCATAGCCACTCCATAAGAAAGACAAGAGATTACATCATAACACTCACTCTTCTCTCTCAAACCAAAACCCTAGTACTCAAGAATGAAATAGTTGAGATTGTTGGCTTGCATGCTTCCATCCCCAACCCATTAAATAGATGGAGCAACTAGCCCACATCTAATTCTAATGGATACATCCACTATTATAACTGGGAAGACCTATTAACCCCACACAATATGGGTTTTACACTCACTTAACTCCTGCACGCTTTTCAAAGTATATGAGCCCGAACCGTTAAGTCATTAGCCTTTGATCTACTTGATCTCCGCATCATCTCCTTGACCTAAATCACTTTCCCAAGCACCACTCAAGTTCCACGGTTTGGATCCAATGGAGTTTTTGGTATTTGGCCAACTACCAAAATACCCTAACCTTGACTTGGTCTTCTCCTTCCCTTGCAAGAAATTGCCATGACTACCACCTATAGATGCACCAATGGCTTGCCACACATTGGCAAGTCTCTCTCGCTTCGGTTCCCATCAGGCCATGCCTCAATTTGACTGACCAAGTCACGTGGTGCAACTCGTTGCTCTAACCTTCCCTTCAATATTTCTTGCCGTCCTTATGCCATGCTTGAGCTCAACCATCTCACCCAGCATCCTTAACCATTTTGGACCTTGGCTCCTCCATGAGCATAGTCTTGGTCCTCACCATTGAGCATAGTTGACTCCAAGCTTCCCTGCAAAGACCAAAAAAATTATTTTCAGGCATAAGTTCTTCATAACTTGACCCACATTAGCTCAAACATGCTTTGTGCAACATGAATGCATTGACCTAAAGCAATTTGATTCGATCCACGATCAAATTCCAAAAATTTAGAACTATCAACCGAAACTCAAAATTTAACCAGTATGATTCCACCAAACAACTAGTCTAATCACTGTGCACAGCCACTCTTACCACCTAAGGCTAAAACCAGTAGACTGAAAATCCGAATCTTTCACAAATTTGAATTGCAACTCAGCACACATTGATAATAGTTCATCACTAATATTTCAGGGTCTTCTCACATAGTCCTTCAATCTCCCCCTTGATGAACACATTGGAATTTCTCAAAAAAAATGCAAATTTGAGTTGATTCTAGAAATGAAAGGGAATTTTGTAAAAGAAAGCTCAAAATGATAAATAAAAAAAGAATTACAGAAG
The DNA here is from genome assembly GCA_017311315.1 of Dendrocalamus latiflorus. Classification (NCBI taxonomy): domain Eukaryota; kingdom Viridiplantae; phylum Streptophyta; class Magnoliopsida; order Poales; family Poaceae; genus Dendrocalamus; species Dendrocalamus latiflorus. The sequence continues at coordinate 23,407,120 of CM029659.1, read as the reverse complement.
CTAAAATTGCCCAAATGAGCAAGAAATGGAGTGAAGCTTCAACTCTACCAAAGAAATTTAGAAATCTCACTCTATGTTTATATGGAAGAACAATTATTCTATTTGACCTTTGGTCGTGGTAAGAAGATATCAAATTGATCAAGAAAATCACAAAAGCTCCAACTTAGCAAGAAATCGCACAAAACCATTAATTTTTTTTCTCTAAATAAGCATTTTTACCAATCTTCTCCCCCTGACAATGGATTCATCAAGATGCATGGTAGAATGAAGAGCATGTAATAGAATGAAATGGTTGTATTTTATTTATTTTTAGCTTGACAAGAAGTTATGAAAATTATCCAAAGTGACTCTATAAGAATTACACCAAACCATATTATGTGAAGTGGTTATCTAGATCATGGCAACTATATATAGCAGAGCTAAGCCAATTGAACAAAAATTTTAAATTAAATGGATTTCTTAGCATGTCAAGTTACTCAAATTCTTAGTTTAGCCAAAGGTATCTAAAAATGAGCCAAGCGATGTTAATAAGCTAAATGGAACCAAGAAGCTATAGTTGAATCATTTTAGAGTACTACAAGTTCAATATTGAATTATTTTGTTTGAGCACTTGGATTTGAACATATTTAGCACTTTTGAAAATATATTTGATCTTATTTTAGTAAAGTAAATCCTGAACTAGGAGTCATCCACAACTGCCTCCTAAACTTCAACTATTTTTCATAATTCTTTGTTTTCTTCACTTTTAATGATTCATGTGCTAGATCTCAAGACTTCATCAACCACCCCAAGTGTTAACCTTAAAAGTATGGTCTTAGTCATCCAAAACTCACTGAGTTCATGTCTAATGCAATGACAAGCCATCCCATGAGAAAGAATTAGTGATACTAGTTTTTCACACATAAAAAAATCATTTCCATTTTATTGTAAAGAATAATGAGATACTCCTAAGTCTATAAGCAATATCCAACCATAGTCACAAAAGCCTAGAATAAGTAAACTCGTGTTTCAACAATGAACTAGTATAGCTCAATTTAGATTCTAGATTCAACTTAGTCTATCTGACATGGCATGAATCATAAAAAGATCACTAAAGTAAAACTAGTGATAAGATCCAACATTGACATATTTTAGTTCAAGTTTTTCAAATTTAAGCAATCTAGCATGGCAAAAACTAAGCTACATATAAAAGCAACATGATGAATCTAGCAAAACTAACACAAGGCATGGCAAGTTATAATAGCAAGATATCATGTGACATATGGATATTGGTCAAAGCTCCAATAATGTCTTACAATGCAAAGTGCTAAAATTTAAATATGCATTATGATATAATGAATGCAAAAGAGCCAAACTCCCCCACAAATCAGGCCGAAAGGATAAATAACCCCCAACTCACCCTGTAAAGAACCAAACAAGAAGAATCAAGAACCTTAGTGAAGATATCTAAAACCCGGTGCTTAGACTCTACAAACTGGAGGATAACAACACCCTTCCCAAAATGGTCCCTAAGGAAGTGGTACCCAATGTCTATGTGCTTGGTCCTCAAATACTACATTGCATTCTTGGCTATGTTAATGGCATTAATGTTATCACAAAGGAGTGAAATACTACCCCAAAACTAACCCATAGTTCCACAGAGTAGATAAGATCTAGAGAACCTGAGTTTAACTACTAGTAGTAGCTACATGCTCTGCTTCAACAGTTAACTGTGCAACAGAAGATTGCTTCCTAAATGACCATGAGATAAGAGATGTGCCTAAGGAGTGGCCAATGCCCGAGGTACTCTTACTATCTATCATACACCCCACAAAGACTGCATCTAAAATATGCTCAAAGAGAAAGTGAGAAAATGGAAGAATACCAAAGTCCAAAGTCAAGAGTGCCTTGAAGATACTTGAAGATACGGTGCACTACTTGATGATGAGAGACAGGAGGGGAAGCTTAAGATCGAGTGCACAAATACACAGCAAAGTATATAACCAACCTCGAAGCAGTAAGGTAGAGAAGGAAGGTAATCATGTTGCAGTACTCCTAGTCCACGAGCTCGCCATCCTCATCAGGATCCAGAACTGTGGAAGTGGACATAGGAGTAGTGATGGGCTTGCTGTTTTTTATGTCGAAGCATCGAAGAATGTTCTTAGTGTACTTGGTTTGATGGATAAAGGTACCCTCCTTCAATTGCTTGATTTGAAAGATGAGGAAGAACATCAGCTCACCTATCATACTCATCTTGAATTTCCTACTCATTACATCTGAAAATCATGACAGCAAAGTATGAGAAGAGCCATTGAAAATTATGTCATCCACATAAATCGAAACAAGAAGGAAATTACTGCCATGCCTGAAAGTGAATAGGGTTTTATGTACCATTCTCATTTTAAAGTCGTCTTTAAGTAAGAAACTATTAAGCCTATCATACCAAGCTCTAGGAATTGCTTCAATCTGTACAAGGCTTTGGAGAGTTTGAAAACATGATTTGGGAATTTGGGATTTTCAAATCTAGGTGTTTGCTTGATATAGACATCTTATTCTTATGAAACCATTGAGAAATGTACTCTTAACAAATTTTTTTGATATAACTTAAAACCCTTAGACGTGGCAAATGATAGCAGAATACGAATGGCTTCTAATCTAGCAATATGTGCAAATGTCTCCTCAATATCTAAACTCTCTGCCTATGAGAAACCTTGAGCTATAAGTCTAGCCTTGTTGCGAACCACTAACCCATCCTCACCTTGCTTATTTTTTAATATGCATTTTTTCCTATGATATTATGACCAAGAGGATGGTTCAACTTAGGGCCAGAACTTGTTTATTTCAAAGTTCTCAAGCTCTTCATACATGGCATTGATCCATGAGGTATTAGATAAAGCATAGGTGACATCTCGGGGCTCAAAGGATGCGACAAAAGCATAATGAGCATATGAATCTGAAGAGCTAAACTTGGAGCGAGTAGCTCACTCATAGAGATCCCCAATCATCTGCTTCATAGGGTGTCATCACTAAATATGGAGTGGTGGTCCTAGTGCATATGTGATCTCTATCTGATGGGCTGTAGAGGTAGGAGCAAAGCCACTCGAAGCACCAGTGAAGGTGGAAGAAGGCTGTTAACTAAAGTTGAAGTAGTGGAAACAGGCTCTCCATCCAATTAAAGAGCAACAAAACGAGGAGTTGGATCCTCATTCTCCAAGTCAGGGTTATCATCGAAGAAGATGCTTCCCTAATCTCCACATACTTGTATACCTGCACTATCGGGTCTAGTACTAGGATTAGCCTCATCAAAAGTTACTTCACAAGTCTTCAAGATTTTGTTAGTATCTAAATTTGACTTGACAAGTCTCTAAGATTTTAGAGGTATCCAAATTTAAGAAAATTATAGCCATGATTATGAGCAAAATATCCTAGAAACATGCCATATGAGAATCTTGATTCAAATTTATCTAAGTTGCCATGTTTTGAAGCACTTGCAACCAAAGATGTTAAAATGAGAAATGCTAGGACTACAACCAAATCTCAACTCATAAGAAGTCTTGCTTAAGGACAACTCTGAAACACCTTGTTAGACACATAATAAGCAATGGAAATTGCTTAGCCCGATACTTCCTATGGGTGCTATACTCATCTAACATAGTCCTAGTCATCTCCACTAGAGTTCTACAACCCATTTTGCTAGGGAACTCTGGGAGAAGAGAATGGGTGGTCTAGACCTCGTTTAACATAGAAGATGGTAAAAGATGAATTCTTGAATTTAGTGTCATTGCCACTTTTAATGACTCTCAAAGTTTCTGGGAGATCAATAACTAATCTAAGGATCAACTACCTAAAGTAACCAAGTACCTCATCTTTGGAAGTAAGAAAATACATCTAAGAATACATAGAGAAGTCATCTATAATGATAAGCACATACCACTTCATTCCTATAGACTGGACTTCAGAAGGACCAATGATGTCTAAGTGTAAGAGCTGTCCAGTGCATCTATAATCACCATGGTAATAGGTGGATGAAAAGCAGCAACCATCTTACCATGTCTATAGGGTGAGAAAATTAGGTCCTTGCAACTCTTAAGCCTAGGAAAACCTCAGATAAGATCCATGCTACTGACTCTGGTCAAGTGATCGAAGTCTATATGACCAAGCCTATGATGGCACATTACTAGATCATGAGAACAGAAGCCACAAGACACCTAAGACTACAATAAGGATAGAATGAAATTAGCACTAAAGACCTTCTCCAACCTAGAGGTCCCAAATACAAACTCACAATAGGAAAATAGAACTCTGCAGTCATCTCTTTTGAACCTCGCCTCTAGACCCTCATCCAAAAGCTGACAAATATATAGCATATTATACCTCAACTCACTTATCAAAGCGATGTCCTTGAGTATGAATTTGTTGTTGATGCTAAGAGAGCTCTTAGCCATAACAATCCTAGTAGAAGTATCCCCAACACAATCAACTCATCACCGGATGCACGAGTGAGGGAGGAGAACCAATGAGAATCTCTAGTCATGTGTTGAGAATACCTAGAGTCAACAAGCTATACATCCTCCTTCCTCACTTGACGGACCTATAGGGTAGAAACAAAAGACAACGGTGCCTCAGTACTAGGGTTGGAAATGAAAGACTGAGAAATCCAGTACTAAGCCACTCGACGAGTAGGAAAAGCAGTAAAAGCAGTAGTATAAAGGTTAGCATGAAAATCATAAGGATGCACATGAGAACCACCTAGACCTCTCCAAACTGGTCTACCAAAAGACTGGTAATCCCCTGTTTAGAAGCTACTCATGTTCTACCCTCATGAAATCCTAACCCACGACACTATTGAGCTCCTCCAAAGGAGTCAAAGAAGTAGTGTACAAACTTAGGCCTAACTCTAGGACCACTCAATATTGAGGGCCTGGCTCTAGGGACATTTATGGATGAAGTTACACCTCTAATGGATCTCATGGCATGCACCTGCTCTCTCCTCTCAAACTTGACCCTATAGAAGCAAAACTCAACAAGGTTGCCATCATTCTTGTAGAAAGTGCATTGGTAATTGACCTTTTGAAGGGTCGGTCCTGCTGAAGTAGAAGCACCTGGCTTGCTAGAAGGGGATTGGGCAAATCCAGCTAACTTAAATACAATCTTTGAGGGCTCAAGTGGTTTGACCTCGAACTTGCTACTCTCCACGACTCTTACTATCTTAGGTGGGTGGCTTCTAGAATGCTTTAAGGAATTGAACCATAGATCTCTATTCTTCATACTCACCTTAGATTGGTCAAGAATCATATTGAGATTTTTCTTTCCATTAGAAAATCTTTCAAGGGTCTTCTTGAGGTAGTCATTTTCTTTGGCTAGGTTTGCAGATGTGGTACACTCAATATTATTGGTTGCCCTAGCATATATCTCTTTGTGAATGGCTACCTTTACTTTTAAAGCCTCACGAGATATATAAGAAGCATCTCCAATCTTACCCAGCTGCTTCTCAAATTTAACTCTAAATATCTCATGCATCTCATCTAAACCATTTCTAATCTCAACTCAAAATGCATAAGCAAAAGAATCAATGGATTTCTTAGATATATTCATGGACAAGAGTTTTTCATTTTTTACATTTATCTTCAAGTGCTTTGTTAAGAGCTTCAATTTCATTAGTGAGCTTGGGGCAATTTTTATATGATTCAACTTTAGAATGATGAAGCATTTTAGTTATTTCTTTCAATTTTTGCTCCCTAAACTCACAATGTGCATAAGAATATTCAAGACTGAATTAAAGTAAGGTTTTTATGGCACTTTCAAGTTTTATTTTAAGTAAGGCACAGTTGATGCATGATGAAGTAATGGCACTTAAAGCATGCAACAACACTATGCCAACATGATTGTTGCTAGATTTTAGTGTAACTAGTTCATGCTTAGTATCTATGAGTTGGCTAAAAAGAACATGCTTCATATCCTCGGTTGAGGGACATACATCATCGGAATCATTGTAAGGAGTGTCATCGTCGATGGTGTTGTTGGTGATGTCCTTGTCGACCATGACGCACATGCTAGTGAAATCCTAAGTCTTCTTCTTGCCTTAGGAGTTGTCATTGTCGTCGTCCATCCTCGAGTCCACATCACTCATGTTGACAATCTAGAGAGCAGCAAGGACCCGATTGATGAACTTGTGTTAGTTGGTCTTCTTGGGCATCATGTCATGAGCTTGAGGATGCCTCCAAAAGTCCTCCTTGTCCTTGAGCTTAGGGCACTTGGCCTGAATATGGTTCAGCTCACCACACTCATAACAGGTGAAGGGGCCACTCCTCTTACAGTTCCTCATGGTATGATAAGCTTTTTTTAATTTGGTGGATAGGAGTGCTTAGTCATCCTTTGGGAGTCTCTTCAACTACTCATCACTCAGGACATGCAAGGTAGACATGGAAAACCCAGAAAAATCAAAGTCCAAAGTTTTAGAAAAACTGCTCTGAGTGTGGTTGACTACAAGAGCCATTGACTTTGTCTTGGGGAGTGAGAGATGAAGTCAATCTCATGCATATTCAACCTCGAGTAGAGCTTATCTATGGTAACTTCACTCATGACAGCGCTGTCATTAATGGATGTAATATTTATCTCCCAAACTTTCATATCTAAGGCACCAAACAGTTGGCATGCATTCTCAGATTTAGAATAAGTCAAGCCAAACGTACGTAGGTTACTCAGAATCTTGATGAACCTAAAAAACAACTCATTCAAAGATTCACAGTGCTTTTTCTCAAACTTGGAGTACTCTTTCTTGAATTGATTATGTCTCACTTCCATGATCACTGTGGAGCCCTCATGGTAATTGGCTAGGGCGCTCCAGATCTCACAATTAGATGTTAATTGAGATATTCGATCAAACTGAGATCTACCACATCCCTAAATGAAGTAGTTGTGTGCCTTATTGTTTGGCTTCACATCTGTAATATTTGTTGTAGTGACTTGGTCATCAACAGACACATCATAAGCTCTCTTGACAATGTCCCAAACTAGTTGCCCCTAGGCTTGGATATAGGCTACCATCCTAGCCTTCAAATAGGGATAGTCAACCATATCGAGGACCAGTGACTTAGTGGAATACTTGTATGAAGCCATGGCTCTAAGACCGGTTATATCCAGAAGAGCTAACCTGGCTTTGATACCACTTGTAAGACTGTGAATGATGCCTTCTCAACAATCTTTCCCCAAGCATTTAGAAATCTTTTCATTCCAGTAAAAAAAGAGATACGAAGATTATACTTGATAACCTAAATCCAAACAACAACCCAAAATAGCGAGCACTCAAAAATTCAGCACCTAACTGGTGTTACTGCCACTGAAGTTCGGTCCAACTGGTAGGCGGTCTGACTACTCCCTTCTTTCTAGAATAGAAAATAAGCCCGAGCCAAAACTAAATTTGGCGCAAACTTCAAACTCCATGTCCAAAAGATGTGAAACTTAGCATACACCATGCTGAGGGTCTCAGGAACCTATTTCATTTAAGGATTGCATAGATTTTGGTCAAAGTTCCAATCTGTCTTTAAAACATGCAAGGTTACACAAAAACTTGGCAAATCTCAAAAAACCAAGAAATAACTTGCTTGTGGGATAAGAACAGCCAAGATTGTTCTAGATAAGTTCCCACATATCACAGCAAGACCACCCAAAGAATCAAAGGCAAAACCCTTGGATCAAGATTCCTCAAGAAAGGCTCCAATCAAGTAAGAACTAGGCAATATTGAAATCTTGCAAACCACAATGCCTAGATGGATGGGATTTTATCTACATGACTTATCTCCATCACTTACATGTCTTTGGCATATAGCAAGATCAAGAAGGGGAGAGAAGGGGCAAAAAACCAACAAGAACAAGAACAAATTAACCAAGACAAAAACATTTCATGAGAGATGAACAAAGTTGATCTATTGCTATTTGAAGATAAGGTTTCACAACCACTCAATAAGAAGAACAAGAGAGCACATCACAACACTCACACTTCTTTCTCAAACCCTAACCCTAGAACTCAAAAATGAAATGGTTGGGATGCTTCCATCCCCAACCCATTAAATAGATGGAGCCACCAGCCAACATCTAACTCTAATGGATACTATCTACTAGCACAATTGGCGAAAACCTTTAACTCCACACAACATAGATTTTACACTCACACTTAACTCATGCACGCTTTTCAAAATACATGAGCTCAAGCCTACTAGGTCATTAGCCTTTGATCCACTTGATCTTCTCAGCATCTCCTAGACCTAAACCATTTTCCCAAATACTACTCAAGTACCGTGATTTTGATCTAATGAAGTTTTTGGTGTTTAGCCAACTACCAAAATACCCTCGCCTTGTCCCAGTCTTCTCCTTCCCTTGCAAGCAATCGTCATACATGCCACGTGTAGGTGCACCAATAGCTTACCATATATCGGCAGGTCTTCCCCACTTCGGTTCCCACTGGACCACGTCTTAGTTAAACTGACCAAACCACTTGGAGTAACCCATCGCTCGAACCTTCTCTTTAACATTTCTTACCTTCCTTGTGCTATGCTTGACCTCAACCATCTCACCCAGCATCCTTTATCATTCTGGATTGTGGCTCCTCCATGCACGTAGTCCCAGTCCTAGTTGTTGACCGTACTTGACTTCAAGCTTTCCTGCATATTCAAAAACCAAGAAATTATTTCCTAGCACAAGTTCTTCATAACTTAACCCACATTAGCTCAAACATACTTAATGTAGCATGAATGCTCTGACCTTGGGCAATTCAACTTGCTCTACAATCAAATTCCCAAAATTAAGAACTCTCAGCCAAAACTCAGAATTTAGCTAGTCTGACCGCTGCGTACGGCCACTCTGACCACTACATACGACCGATTTGACCGCCTGAGGCTGAAACTAGCAGACTTAAAATCCAAATCTTTCACAAATTTGAATTTCAATTCAACACACATTGACAATGATTTATCACAAATATTTCTAGACCTTATCATATGGTCCTTCAAAAAGATCTTTTGGTTACGAAACAAATTAAATCAACAAGAAAAATTCTAAAAATAATTTTTGACTTAGTGTATGGAGCATTCTAGCCCCCTTTAAAGTTTCAACCCCAAACTCAGAATGTGCTGGAAGAACAAAAAAATACAGGTTCGCTGTTGTCGTGGAGCAAAAAGACAGACAGAGATATTTGGTGGGCCCTTCAAGAGGTCTTTCTCTCAAAGAGAGAGGAGATCCGAACCATACAGAATATTGAGTGTGGGGGCCTGACTAGATGCTGGCTCCAAGGGGAAAGATAAAGAGAGGGTATGAAATGATTAGGGCTTGATCTTCATTCCTCCCATGGCTATAGGGTGGTGTATTTATATGGAGCATATGGCTTCATAGTGTTGTTTTTCTTGAGGAAATGCTGGGAATAAATGTAAAGGGGATATTTTAGCTTAGGTGGGCTTTTGGTGATACATATGGCCTACATTATTTTTTTAAGGGGTATGGGGTTTTGTGAAGAAAACGTAAGTCCCGTAAAAGAGAAAAATAATGTGTGAGTTTGGCGCATAGGGAATTTTGGTCTCCTCAATACCCCCACAACCGTGAATTTTGTTGTTATTCTTCATTTTCCTTTGATTTGTCATTTTTCATAATTTTCTCGTATTTATTACTCTCAGCATTTGTTAATTTGTACTTAAAAAATTTATACACAAGTAGAGTATACAATTTTTTTCAAAATTACCAAAAGGGTTGTCATGATCACACCCAAAGTAAAGTTTCACTTTACATGCTCTCGTGCGTGCGTGTTATGCTCGGTGAAAAGGGTGACTTCTGAACGGGTTTTAAGACCAAATACCAGTATAGTCGGGGAAATCTGTACCCATGAGATTGCGGTGATAATACTGGAATAAATTTCCATGCAAACTCAATGAGATCAACCTCACAATTACGTTGTTTTCTTTCCATTAAATAACATCCATGTGGGTTATATATCTTGACTAACTCGAACAACTTGGGGACATGGCTAATGGTGTAACTAGGAATTAACTGGAGGTAGGATGAACTTACAACCTCCATGTGCACATGCCTTTTTGTCCATTGTTTGGTCGACAGCGAGGTTGGGCGGTCGCCCAACTAGCCCCCCATGGCTGTATCTTATGGACTTGCCAAGCCAATTGAGGATTTAGTGGTGCTAAGTGAAATTTCACTGCACGATTAGGGTCCCTGTAGCAATTTACTCTTAACAAAGCAATGCACAATTAAAATTGCTAATTTAAGTAAAGTGTTCAGCAGATCTGGATATTATTAGGGCATCTCCAATGGTTATAGCCAGCAACTAACTATAAGACTTCCACATCATTTATATAGTACACACTAAAGCTAGCATTATAAATTTTGTATACTCTCTTTCCTCCACATAGGATATGTTAGAGTATAATCTTGAGCATTTCCTGTTTATTTTACATTTGTGTGTTAGTCTGAAGTAGCCGTAAGTCAGGAGCAGACTTAGTCATTTATCTGTTGCCAACGGCTGTGTACTCTGTCTGAGTCATAAGGGCAGTTAGGAGTTTGATTGATTCTCTTATTTGATTGTTTCCTGGATGTAACAAACGCTATTATTTAGCAGTCAATAAACCTATAAAAGAGCCTCGGATCTACCGAGTTGGAGGCACTTTGCATCAATCCGTTTGCCTCTCTGCATTTCTAGCTTTTGTCGGATTTTCTTCAGGCCACTGTTCACATCTGAAGATTGCATCCTGAGAGATGTGACTTTAGTTAGCGCTAGCAATCCCCAAGCGATAGATGCAGTAGCTGTTTTCTGACATTTGGTATCAGAGCCTAATGTCGACGATCCACACACCAAGCCGATATACGCCACCAGGAAGAAGGAATAGCACGGGCGGCAGTGGCGACAACTCGAGCAACGAAGGAGTGCTGTCGCCGGAGATGTCTCAGCAGACGGCCAGGGAGTCTGGAGTGGCGCTGAGATATCCCATGCTGACAAGAACCAATTACGCCGATTGGGCGTTATTGATGCGGATAAATCTGCAAGCCCAGGGTGTATGGGGAGCGATTGAACCCGGGGGCGGCGACTTCAAGCAAGATCGGATGGCACTCGCGGCAATTCTGCAGGCTGTGCCGCAGGAGATGCTGAGGACATTAGCCACAAAAGACTCAGCAAAGGCGGCTTGGGAAGCAGTGAAGACCTTGCGGGTTGGTGTCACTCGTGTGCGCGAGGCACGGCAGCAAGCCTTGCGTCACGAATTCGACTCCATCCGCTTCAAGGAGGGTGAAACCGTCGAAGACTTCGGCATGCGCATCACTGGTCTCGTCAATGACATTCGAGACATGGGGGGTGTGATCGAGGAGGAGCATGTGCTCAAGAAACTCCTCCGCGTCGTTCCTGCAAGGTACCGGCAAGTGGCAATAGCCATCGAGCAATTGCTGGACCTGAAAACCATGCCGATGGAGGAACTCGTCGGACGTCTGTCATCTGTGGACGACCGATACGACGACGATGACACAAATGGCATGCAACAAGCGGGAAAACTTCTCCTCACAGAGGAGGAATGGAAGGCTCGTCAGCATCAGAGGAACCAGGAGGGATCCTCGAACTGGAACAAGAACACGGGCGGTGGCTCCGGCGGCAAGCAGAACCGCTGGCGCCCGAAGAATGCAGGGTCGCAGAAGGATCGCGACGGCAAAGAGACTGCATCGGGCGGTGGGTTGCGAGATCGCTCAAAGGTGAAGTGCTATAACTGCGGCAACTTCGGGCATTTTGCGAAGGAATGCCGGAAGCCACGACGGGAGCGCAGAGATCAAGTGAATCTGTCCCAAAAAGAAGAAGAACCTACTCTCCTTATGACGCAGGTGTGTGAGCTTCATTCGCACGATCCAAGACCTGAGGATGAGCAGGTATATCTGAATGAAATGGAGGCCAAGGAAATACAGTTCAGGGAAGAGGCAGATGATCCTGTGCCAGAAGTCTGGTATTTAGATACCGGTGCCACAAATCATATGACTGGTACCAAAGGAGCCTTTGCCGAGCTCAACACCCACGTCACAGGAGTTGTGAAATTTGGGGACGGATCTGCAGCGGAGATTTGTGGCCATGGCACTGTTCTTTATGCATGTAAGAATGGTGAGCATGGAACACTCGAAGGAGTTTATTTCATCCCCAGACTGCGAAACAACATTATAAGTGTTGGGCAGTTGGATGAGCAAAAGTACAAGATCCATATTGAAGATGGAATGCTCACCATCCGAAACCAACAAAGTCTGCTGCTTGCAAGGGTACCTCGGAGTTTGAATCGGCTGTATCTTCTCAAGCTCAAACTAGCCAAACCTGTGTGTCTGGCATCGACTTGCAGTGAGGAGGCTTGGAGATGGCATACCCGTTACTGTCATCTCAACTTCCAAGCACTCCGGAAGCTCGCTCAAGAGAAGATGGTCCGTGGACTTCCGTTGATAGATCATGTAGATCAGCTATGTGAAGGATGTTTGGCGGGAAAACAGCGGCGAATGCCTTTCCCAGAGAGGACAAATTTCCGGGCGCAGGCGGCGCTCGAGTTGGTGCATGGAGACCTTTGTGGTCCGATCGCACCGGCAACTCCAGAAGGAAAGAAGTACTTCCTACTTCTCGTGGATGACATGAGTCGTTTCATGTGGATTCGACTATTGTCCTCAAAGGATCAAGCGGCAATGGCGATCAGACATTTTCAGGCTTGTGTTGAAGTGGAGACAGGCTGAAAACTGAAGACACTCCGCACTGACCGGGGTGGCGAGTTCACTGCGGTTGAGTTTGGTGAGTATTGTGCAACCCAGGGTATCAAGCGCCAACTCACTTCTCCGTATTCCCCCCAGCAAAACGGAGTTGTTGAACGGCGAAACCAGACCATTGTGGCAGCTGCGCGAAGTATGTTGAAGGCCATGGGAATGCCCGGTCAGCTCTGGGGAGAAGCAGTGGTAACTGCGGTATATGTGCTGAATCGATCTCCAACAAAAAGCATACAAGGTATGACACCTTACGAACCCTGGCACGGCAGACAACCCAGCGTCGAGCATCTTCGGACGTTTGGATGTGTTGGCCATGTCAGGACAGTGAAGCCAAACCTGAAGAAACTTGAAGACAGCAGCACCAAGATGGTTTTCATTGGTTATGAAGAAGGCTCCAAGGCCTACCGGATGTATGACCCAGTGAGGAAGAAGCTGTGTGTAACTCGGGATGTTGTGTTCGATGAGACAGCAAGCTGGCCGTGGGGAAGCTCGAACACATCACAGGAGTTGGATCAAGGAAATGGTGAGTTTGTAGTTGAGCATTTCACTACTTTCATGTCTGGAACTGCACCATCAGATACATGAGAAGCTGGAGATGTCGGGGAAGAAAGGGGCAATGGTGCAGGCGGGAGTTCCTCTCCAACATCAATTCCAGGTGGGAGCAGCTCATCGTCAACCATGACGCCAGGCTCAGTGTACACTCCTGTGGGAATCCAATTCTGCACACCACCGAGTGATGTCTCCACCAACACAGATGAAGCACCACGACGGTACCGAAGGATTGATGATCTCTGTACATCTACAATTCCAGTTTCAGATTTTGATTACAGTGATCAGTGCCTATTAGCCGAGGAAGAACCGACAAGCTTTGATGAAGCAAAGAAGCAAGACTGTTGGCGGAAGGCAATGATTGAGGAGCTGAGGTCTATTGAGGACAACTCCACTTGGTCCTTGACTGAACTCCCAGCAGGACATCGAGCAATTGGCTTAAAGTGGGTTTTCAAGATCAAAAAGGATTCCAATGGAGCAATTGTGAGGTACAAAGCCAGGTTAGTGGCAAAGGGCTATGTGCAACAACATGGGGTAGATTTTGATGAGGTTTTTGCCCCGGTTGCAAGGATGGAGACTGTGCGGTTGTTGTTAGCACTTGCTGCACAAAAGGATTGGCAAATCCATCACATGGATGTCAAAACAGCCTTTCTGAATGGAGAACTAGAAGAAGATGTATACGTGGTGCAACCTCCTGGATACACAGATGAGAAGAACCCAAATAAGGTCTTGAAGTTGAAGAAAGCCTTATACGGTTTGCGGCAAGCACCCCGGGCTTGGAACTCCAAACTAGACTCGAGTCTGACAAAACTGGGTTTTGTCAAAATGGCAACTGAGAATGCTGTATATACCCGAGGTATGGGGGCGATGAGGATCATTGTGGGAGTTTATGTAGATGATCTTATCATTACAGGAGCCCAAGCTGTAGAAATTGACAAGTTCAAGGAGCAAATGAAGGCTCTATTCAGTATGAGTGATTTGGGTTTATTGAGCTTCTATCTCGGGATGGAGGTCTGCCAGACAGAAAACTACATCACTTTGTCTCAATCGGCATATGCAGCAAGAATTCTCCAGAAAGCAGGGATGGAGGACTGCAATTCCTCTCAAATTCCTATGGAGCCCAGACTCAAATTGAGTAAAGAAGGAGCAGGTGACTGCATTGAACCTACCATGTATAGGAGTATTGTGGGAAGTCTAAGATTTTTGGTGAATACCAGGCCGGATATCGCATACTCGGTTGGTTATGTGAGTAGATTTATGGAAAAACCATCCACTGAACACTGGGCTGCAGTCAAACACATATTACGGTACATTGCAGGTACTCTCAACCTTGGCTGCAGATTCAAGAAGAAGCAAGGAGCTGGTTCCCGGTTAGTTGGTTTCACCGACAGTGACATGGCAGGGGATATAGTGGACAGGAAGAGTACCACAGGATTCTTGTTCATGTTTGGAGAAAGTTTGCTCAGTTGGCAGTCACAGAAACAAAGAATTGTGGCGCTATCTTCATGTGAAGCGGAATATGTAGCAGCCGCAACTGCAGCTTGTCAGGGTCTGTGGCTTGGGCGACTGATTGCAGAGTTGTTAGAGGAAGAACCCTGCTGTGCAGTGCTGAAGATTGACAACAAATCAGCCATTAGTCTTTGTAAGAATCCAGTACTACACGATCGAAGCAAGCATATTGACACCAGGTTCCATTTTATCAGAGAGAGTGTTGAGCAGAAGAAGATTGCTGTTGAGTATATCCGGTCTGAAGATCAGCTGGCAGATATTCTTACTAAATCGCTTGGCCGAGTACGCTTCAAGGAGCTCAGGGACAAATTGGGTTTGGTTCAGGTTTGAATGCCTCAAGATTAGGGGGTAAATTGTTAGAGTATAATCTTGAGCATTTCCTGTTTATTTTACATTTGTGTGTTAGTCTGAAGTAGCCGTAAGTCAGGAGCAGACTTAGTCATTTATCTGTTGCCAACGGCTGTGTACTCTGTCCGAGTCATAAGGGCAGTTAGGAGTTTGATTGATTCTCTTATTTGATTGTTTCCTGGATGTAACAAACGCTATTATTTAGCAGTCAATAAACCTATAAAAGAGCCTCGGATCTACCGAGTTGGAGGCGCTTTGCATCAATCCGTTTGCCTCTCTGCATTTCTAGCTTTTGTCGGATTTTCTTCAGGCCACTGTTCACATCTGAAGATTGCATCCTGAGAGACGTGACTTTAGTTAGCGCTAGCAATCCCCAAGCGATAGATGCAGTAGCTGTTTTCTGACAGGATATATGCTGATGTGTACATGCATGTAGCTAACTGACTCAGACCATTGGAGATGTTGGTACCCTTGCCTTGAAAGAAAGAACTGTATTATCAGCAGGAAATTGTAGAAAGAAAAAGTAAATTGATGCGGCATCCGAGACTATTAATTCAACTGAAGTTTCTCTTTGAAGGAATGAAACATTTAATGGGCCTTGGCCCATGCATGCCGCCACGGATGGGCAGACAAACGAACCGGGTGTGGATGCTGGGCAGGCAAAGCCTTCTCTTGGATGGGCAGAAGTAGACAAACTATTCAAAGGTTACTCTCAGTGTGTAATTTTGATTTTTTTTTTCATGCTAGACAAGAGCAGATGTGATAACCTCAGCTTTCAGAGTCAAGTTAATAATATTTGTTTCAGCTTTCCGAAAATTTGAGGATTTTCTGAAACTTTCTGAAATTTTAAAACCTTTTTGTAATGTTCAGAAATCAATAAGCATTTATCCTGAATAAATAAAAGTTGTTGAGAATGCGAAAACAATTTATTCGGGTACAAGATATTCTAAAGTGCATATGCGAATATTTATGGACACTACTACAGAAAGGGCCATCACAGACGATTTCTGAACCATCTGAATTTATGTGTCCGTGATAATATGTGGTTATCACAGATGGATCTTAAACCGTCTGTGATAAGTTACAACACAGACGGTTTTCCAAAATAACCGTCTGTGATATGTCTGCTATCACAGACGGTTATTAAAAATAGCCATCACAGAAGGCTAATACTAATAACCGTCTGTGATATATAAGATATCACAGATGGATAATACCAAAAGCCGTCTGTGAATAGACGTTTGTTTTTAAAAACTGTTTGTGATATTGGACATATCACAGATGGTTTCGTATTACAAACCATTTATGATAGCTATTTGAAAAGCTACATTTTTTCTGTTTTTCAACTAGCCTTAGGAAATGCTAGCCATGCCATCTGAAAACAAGTAAGCAAATCACATATATAGTACCGGACAATCATTACACAAATCTCACAAATGAATTAAACAATGCAAGTAGATCACATATATAGCACATGACAATCATTACACAAATCTCACAAATATATTAAACAATTGAATGAAGTACAATTGAATTAATTGTTTAATTAAGCACAACTGAGTAATAGTTGCGTATTACAAACGGTAATGGTCACGCTTGTAAAATCATCTGTGATAATTACAGTATAGACGGTTCCCCATGAACCGTCTATGATGAGGCGTTCAGTATAGCTTATTTTGTAGTAGTGGGAATTTCCAAAGTCCCTTGCTGCTTTTTTGGGTTTAATTCAATTTTCTAGATTATTTAAAATTGTAAATCAATTTAAGAGTTTTAACACTCTCTTAGGCTGAAAGCTAGCCCCGGCCCTATTCTTGCTTCTTCCTCCGGCTCGTCCTACCCAACACTACTACCCTGTTCAAGCCACCAACATCCCATCCTATTTTCCGTCTTTGCCACCTCAAAAGTGTATTTTGTCTTACTTCTATCCACCTAGATCATCCTCTTCTCTCACCGATACGTGGGCCCCACTTGTCTAGCATCTTCATCCACCTCGTGTTGTGACCACATGCGCACGTGGATCTCACTTTCGTTGCCAAAATCGGCCTCAACGATGCCATTGCCTCTAGAATGCCACTACAATTCATTGACACTCCAAATTAAAACAATTAATAATAGATTTTAGTAGAAAATCTCCTAAATAAAACATTTCATGGGGGTGTGACCAATCATAATAAAGAATAACAAACATGAAAAATACTATTAGCAACTAACAATAAGCAGCAAGTATAATTCATAAACATTTGAATATGACATGTCATAATAAAATAAAACACCATAACCACATCCATCATCAAGATATTGAAACCAACCAAGCTCCATACGCAACTCTAATAGTCACAACGGATTACCAAAAACTAATATTAAAGCTAAATTGGAGTAAACCATTAATATCTAATTATTAAACCAAAGGTGATAACTAATTAAATAACATTCAATGGACGTGATGTAAGTGTGCTACTCCCTTTCCCATGTATGTTGCCATCAACCATTACCTAAAACATAAACAAAGTAAGGATGGATCCACGACTTAGCAAGCAACATGGTAAAGATATCGATCATGACAGTTAGCAAGTAAACATCACATATTTGTAAAACCGTGCAGGCTGCATATTGTAATCATCCTTCTTTTCTCTTTAATGCAATGCTAATGCAAATGCCATGCACTCTACGAGAACTTTGGAATAGTCATATAACATTCTCATCGACCTGGCTCATGCACTTTGGAATAGTTATATAACTTTCTCACCATCCTACTCAGAGGCATCTATCATTGTAACTATAGCATATACTGGTATAGCGGAGTGTTCAGCTATCGATGAACCACTTATGCCCTGTCCTCTTTCACATGGGGTCTTAACCTCTACTCTTGTGGAGTGCCTACCTTGATAGTTTTTCTCTTCCCATTCCAATGGAATGTGCACATAAGACCATACCACAAAGGCCATGTCTTTCCATGACATGAATGTGCATGATGCAATGATTCCATTAAACATAAACATTATTTAATAATAATCATATGCTCATGAAGATAAACATGAGTAATCATACAACGACATCATTGTAAACATTGCATAAATATCATGTAACAAGAGCAAATAACACATTTTACCATTCTACTATGCACTTGCCTTAACCATATAGGAAGACTTGATGGCCAGCAATCAACCATCGAAACAAAGCGTTAAAACACAATAAAAGTCATGGTACAACATCTCAATACCTAATCCTATCATGAAAATATGATCACACGCTCTTATTCATGAACACACCCCTCTTCCATTTCCCGATTTACTAGTATCATGCCCTAGCTTTCAAACAAGCAAAGCTCGCACCCCATGAATCCAAACATAGTAAACAATGTAAGTTCTAGAAGCTAGATGAAATTTCTCATCTTACTCTAGTTATCAAAATTTTATGGTTACCCATCTAAACCCTTGTTTGCAGCCCCTGAAAGCTATTTTGTTACAAGTCAGGACAGTAAGCTTCACAATATTCTAACTACATTTCTATTGTATGAAATTTGGATCAAACGCAGCAATCAGAGGAGGTGTGAATGATTGTAGTTGATCGTTATTCAGAACTCAAAATCAGTCTAACTTACCAAATGTAGATTTCAACTGCACAACACTCGACTGCTCACTCGACCACTCAGCTGTTGTAAACTCTTACCAGTTGTAAACTTCGATGGTGGCTACAGCCGCTCGGCGCTTGACTGCTCAGCTGTTGTAATGTCTTTCCAGTCACAAACTTTGACCATGATTGGCAGTCATAAATTTCTGTTGTGCTCATAAACTATGACCCCTTTGCACACTTGATCTTCAACTGGTTAGCACTCGTATGCTTCGACTGCGATTGGCAGTCATAAACTTCTTATGCACTCGTAAACTTTAACCGCTTCACACTCTTGATCTTTGACCGGTTTGCATTGACTCAAAAGCTTTGACTACTTTGCACAGAGTCATACCTTTGACTGGTTTGCACCTGCTCGAGACTTCAATAGGTTTGCAAGTACTTGAGACTTCGACAAGTTTGCTTGTACTCGAGATCTTCGACACCGGGAGCAAAAACATCTTGATCACTTGTGCCTTTGAGGATGCAGCACCTTCGAGTACTTGTATTTTCTCTGTTTTCGGCAGCGATTCAACACATTTGCATGTAGTCATAAAATTCCACTACTCGAACGCTTCGACACCTACAATCACCAGCACCTTCCGCGAATCAAGAACAAGATTGATTCAAAGTGATGTTTATTACTAGATTTTTGTGGGTTTACAGAGTGTGCTCAAAAGCACTCCTAAAAGCCTAGCCAAAACTAAAGCTTCCTCAATACTTTTCTAAACACTCGTACATTTGCCATGCCCCTCAACCTCTATTTATATCCTCTAACACATTTAAGAGTTATCTCCGAACAGATCACGAATTTGAGACCTAATTTGACTCCAAGTCTCTTACGAAACCTTCTCCTCTTTCTCAAGATGCACCTTCCATAATATGGACTTTCCAATTTACAACTCGTCACGTGTTGAAGCCTCTAGGACTGCACCTACTGTAGCTCCTCCATGCATCATCCACCTTTCATGTCCACATGCCCAAGTATGAGCCTGACCATCTCGTGACATTCTCGATTGTCTAAACCTTGGATCTCCCCATCTTAGTCCTAGTCCAGCTCGTCATCGACCATGATTGCCTCCATGCTTAACCTGCACATGCAAAGACCAAAGAACGTTTTTCGGCACAAGGTCTCTCCAACTTGACCAACATCAATTCACACACACATAACACACCATAGTTTACCAACAAACTCGAACCAAATCATCCACGAACTCAATTTTCACATTTTCCACAAATCTACTTGAGACAACCCAGAAAAACTAGTCTAACCACCATGCATGTGCAGCTCAGACCGCCCCATACATGGTGGTCAGACTGCCTAAGTCTGAATATTTATGTCATTTTGAGTTTTACAATAGTGTCTCATCTGAAACTTTCATAAATGCAAATTTCAATGCAACCTAAAAGTCAATTATTCATCGTGACTATCCTCAAGACCTATCTACATAGTCTAACATTCTCCCCATTGATGAAGACGTTGACAACACTTCAAAATCGCTTGAATGAGTTGTAACTTGAAAGTAAAGTAAAATTTTTGAAAAGAAAGTTTCAAAGCTGCGGAAAAATAAATTTGACAAACCACAGCAGCAAACTCTCAACCAAAACTTAGAAAACTTAGAAAAACTCCCCCTCAACATAAAAAACCAATTTTAGCAAAATTTTCTAATTTTCCAAAACCTCTAATTTCTCCCATTTTTCTCCCCCTTTGACAATGTAATTATCAAGAATTTTAGAGAAATAATAATTCAAAGAAGGAGCAACGAAAGTAAAAATCAAGAAACTTTATGGATTATCCAAGTCACTTTGTATTGATTTAATAAATTAACCAAACCATCCTTTTTAGTAGAGTTACCTAAATCATATAAAGTCATATATCATATAGCAATGTCAAAACAAGTCTTTAGCATGATTAAGTAATTTAGACTAATGACAAGCATCTCAACAATGACCAAATTGATTATAAAGAGTACAATGAGATATCAATATGAAAAGCCAAAGCTTAAAAGTGAAGCAAACTTTAAATCTAGATGAGGTACCAGTCTCATGTAACAACTTATTGCTCCACACCCAATTCTTAAGCATGTGGCATGCTTGTAGCATATTTCTTCTAAATGGTGGCATATTTGAAGCTGAGAGACCATGTGGTAGTGACCCCATGTGTGTGATGAGTAATTAACAGTGGTTTAGGTGAGTCGAGTTTGGTTTGAGTGGTTCGAACCATGTCGTTGCGTGGTGCAATGGACTCGGTCGGACTTGGTCAAACATGGTCAAAGGGTTTAGGTTGCATATTCTAATGATTTGACTGGTTTGGACTTCATCATGCGTAAGTATGATGTTTTGATCCTATTTATGCTCTCATGTATCGAGCGGTGCTATTTGATGTGTGTTTCTTGTCTGTGTTGGCTGCAGGACGTCGAGGCAGAGTCGTGGTGAGACACGAGGTGACCGGACTAGGCGCAGGTGGTGCTGAGGTCAGAACGATCGGATGTGTCGAAGACGGCGGATATTCGATGTGGTTGCGAGTCGTGGACGACAAGGAACGCGGAAGCTTCCCGGAAGGTGCAGGAGGGGCGTTTTGGTAAAAACGCAAAGCTGCACAGGCGGGAGTCGATTCCGTTTGGAGTTAGCAGGCGTAACGGGTTGGAGATCCATTAGCCAAAGGCTATAAATAGGTGGGAGGGGCTGCATGCACCTCCATGGCTTTGGGAGAGAGTTAGGGTTTTGTGAGTCAAAAGAGGCTTTGGAGGTGGTTTTACCTTTGAGTCTTTAGTTGGTGAGAGTGGGTGTGAAGGGCAAAGCTTGTCCCCTTCGATGTTTCTCTGAGTGTCTCCCACGTTCATTCTCCCTGTGTGTTGTGTCTCCTCCAAGAATGTAGAGAGTAGATGTGTTCTTGGCTTGGGGAGAGGGAGAGATTGGAGTGATAAGCATGTAATCTTCCTTGTTCTAATATCCATGTGTATTGGGACTCCTCTGTATTCCTTTTGCTCCAATGAATGAAAATCTGAAGTTTGATTCTCTCTGTTCGTGCTCTCTGTTCTTCGTTTCTCCTCATTTGGTGATTTCTTGACTTTTTGAGTTTCTTGTTGTTTCTTGCTGGGAAGGCCCAAAATGAGTTGCTCTATATACTCTATAGGACGCTGAAATGAGGCACCGTGGCACCCGGGCACCATGATTTCAAATGCATCAATTCCACCAAAATTCAGGTATATTTTTTGAAAATATCAATTTTAGGGTATATACTCATCTATAACAATTCAAATGAAATGTATAAGGTTGAAAAAATATACTCAAATTCAAAAAAGGCAACTACAATTTGCAATTTCATTTAAACTTGGTTAAACTAGTTAAACTTGACATCCAAGAAATTTTAAAATTTTCACATACAATACATACTTATTTTAGACTATGGTGCCTGGGCACCAAAGGGCACTCGTTATTGAGAGACCAAGTAGAGGTATTTTTATGTTTGTGATGAGTAATTGACAGTTGGTTTAGAGAGTTTGAGTTTGTTTTGGGTATTCTAGGGTTGAGTACCTTTCAGTTATGCTATTGTTGATTATTCTGTTTCGTGCGGTACTATATGACGGTTTGCTTGTCTATGTGACTGCAGGATTTTGGAGCTAGGTCATGGTGAGGCGAGGAGGACCGGGACTAGGCACAGGAGGTGTTGAGGTCCAGACGGTCGGTGATGCCGAAGATGATCGAGGCTACTGAGGTGGTTACAAGTCGGGAGACGAGGAACCGGAGCTGGAGCTACCGGTGATGGACATGACGGGCAACGACGAGCGAACCGGGACTAGGCTTAGGGAGGAGTCAGAGGTCCAGACGGTTGGATGTCGGTTGCGGTCATGTGCGACAGAACAGACCAGGATAAGACTCAGGTGGAGTCGGAGGTCCAGTAGGTCGGAGTCAGGTGGACACAACAGGCAGCGGCGAGGTGGACCGAGACTAGGCTCAGGGAGGAGCTGAGGTCCAGACGGTCAGGATGCCGGGTGTGGTCGTGTGCAGCGGAGCGGACCGGGACTAGACTCAAGGAGGAGTCGAGGTCCAGACGGTCAAGGTGCCGGTTGCGGGAAGCTTACGGGAAGGTGCTTGAGGGCAATTTGGAGAATTGACTCAAGTTTGGGAGAAATGGCTGGTTTTCCCTCCATTTCTTGTATTGACTTTGACCCTTGCCTCATTTGGATGAGAGGCATGCAGTGGAAGGTGTATGACACTTCTTGAATTCCCTTTTAAGTGTGAGGGCTGGTTGTTAAAAGGGGATGACAAGCAAGTGAGCTATACAGGAGAAATGTGTGAGTGAGCTAGAATTGAGCTGAGGGAGTGTGTGTGCTCTGTGGGTGTGTCCAGTGTGCTTAGCTCCTACGTGAGTTCTTCCAGTAGTGAAGCATGTAGTGAGAGTTAGCACAAACCATTTGTAATCATTCATCTCTCCTCCTCAATATCAATGTGAGAAGGATTGTGTTGGGTTGTTTTCATTTCTTGCTCTCTCTGTGATGAATTCCTTTTTCAATCATCTCTCTGGTCTTTTCTGTTAGAAATGAATTTGAGTTGAATCTTTTGCTTGAATGGTTGGTTCTTGGTTGCTCTGTGATGGGAAAATACTCTAGACCATTTGGCCATTCCATTCCCAAGAGCAAATGGAGGATACAATGATTTATATCTTCTCTCAAAGCTTCGCTCAACTTTCTCTGTTTTTCACTGTAGCTAGGGTTTCATGGCAGAGCACTTGTGATACTTTGATTTCTCTCCAAAAGATGGCTTGAGATTTGTGCTCCCATGTCCTGAGGGTATTGCTTAGTTGAATTCAAAGATTCATGGAGAAAGAACCCAAGAATCTCAAGAAATTGGCACTTTCTCTCTCATGCACTATGTTTTTCAGATTTTTGTCAAATGTGTTGGCTCTTTGCTCTGTTGGTTTATCTTTTTTGTTTCCTAAGGTCTTGGTGTTATTTAGAATAGGATCTTACTCCTTTGACCTGGGAAGAACAGCAGCAATTCTCAATTTTCCCTAGGTTTTGCACTTCAGGTTTTTTTGTGCAGTTTTTCTTCAGTCGAGCAATCACTGTTTGCTCTGGCCTCAGGGAACTGGTCAGACCAGGTTCATCTTGGTGATCAGACCGGACTGGCCATGGCGGTCTGACCGCTAACTCTAGCAGTCAGACTGGGTAGCTGCCGGCGGTCAGACCGGTGCGACATGAGCGGTCAGATCGGACCATGGGCGGTCAGACCGGCCCCTATATGGCGGTCAGACCGGCCCCTATATGGCGGTCAGACCAGCCCTTAAGGAGCGGTCAGACCGGCCCATATATGGCGGTCTGACCGGCCCTTACAAACATTGACTGTCCTGGTCTCAGTTTTCTCTGTTGCTTGTTTTGCTTTAGTTCTAAATGCCTTGCTTCTCTCTCTGTTAGTTTATGTTTCCATTGAGCATATGATTTCTTTTTCATAGCTTCCATAGCTATTGGAGAAGAAGGTTGTGAATACTTGGGTGCAAATTTTAAAAGGCACCATTCACCCCCCCCCCTCTGTTGCCATTTCCGATCCTACAATTGGTATCAGAGCCGGTTAGCTCTTCTTGATAGATCTTTAACCGGTCTGTGAGCCATGGCAACGGACAAGTATTCCACCAAGCCCCCGATCTTCGATGGGATCGACTATCCCTTCTGGAAGAGTCGGATGGAGACCTATATACAGGCTTAGGGCTATGCGATTTGGCGAAAGGTCAAAACGCGCTTTGTTGTTCCTGCCGATGAGAACATCAATGTGGCAAACATGCCCGATATTGAGGTGAATACTAAGGCAAGGAACATCATCATCCAAGGTTTGAGCCGAAATGAGTTTGATCGCATTTTTCATCTAACGTCGGCCTTCGATATTTGGGTAACCGTCGATGCTTACCATGAGGGCACCACCCAAATCAAGACAGTACGATAGGACCAATTCAAGCGAGATTACAACAAGTTTGAAATGCTTGCTGGAGAGTCCCTTGATGAGTGCTTTGCGAGATTCCACAAGATTTTGAGCAACCTCCGAGCGATCGGTCTCACATACCCCGACTCAGACAACGCTCGTCAAATGCTTTCGGCTTTGGATTGCGTGTTTGGGAGATGAAAGTGACCACCATCAAGGACACGATGGATCTTTTGACTTTGACTCTTGATGCGTTGTATTCATGCCTCAAGACTCACGAGATTGACATTGTCTCTCGCAAGTCGAAATCTCAGTCGATGGCTTTGGTCACCGATCCCAGTCCTGCCTCTGGATCTTCTGTTGACACTTCTTCGGGTTTGTCTCTTGCTGCTCTGTGTGAAATTGATGATGATCATCTAGAGCAATTCCCAGAAAACCAACTAGCCCTCTTAGCCAGAAAATTCTCCCATGCTTACAAGAGGGTTAGGGAGAGAAAGAGAGGAGGAGGACGTGTGATTTGCTTTGAGTGTGGTGGCCCCAACTATATTCGAGCAAGCTGCCCCAAGCTGGAGGGCAAGAACGACTACGGTGGTTCGAGCAAGAACGTCTACACCAACAAGAACTGTAACAAGAAGCCTCCAAGCAAAGAGAAGAAGTTCCGCAACCTTGGTAAAGCCAAGAAGCTCTTCCACCGCGTCCTTACCGCCTTCGACAACCTCAACCTCAGCAAGGTGGAGGGGTAGAGCGACGACGATGGGAAGGACGATCAAGATCCTAAGGATGGCGATGACTTCAGCGGCATGTGCTTCATGGCCCTTGAGGACGACATCAGTGACAGCGACCTCTACTCTGACTCCGATGAGGTATATCCCTCCTACGACCAGCTCAATGAAGCTTTTCTTAAGGAGTAAATTTCATGCTAGATCTAGAGCTAGGTGTAGCGAGTTAGAAAAGGAAGTAGAGAGATTGTCACGGGAGTTTACTTCACTTATATCTGCTCCCTCCCGTGATGACTGTGATGTATGTTCTGCTTTGCTTGGTGATATGGAGAAGCTAAGGACTTTGCATGATAGTGTGACCTCTGAGCTTGACATGATTAAGGTGGAGAATGTTAGTCTTTTAGCTGAACTAGAGATGAGTAGGGTAGCTGCTCTTTCATCTACTACTGTTGAGACTATCTCTTGCACCTCACGTGAGGATAAGGACAATGCTTTTAGAGGTCTTTATACCATGCTTCTCGATCTGCCTGAGTCTAGTGAAAGTTGCAATAATTTGAAAATGAATCTAAAGAAGGCAGATCATAAAATTGCTGAACTACAAGATTTATTACTTGAGCCCATTGTTTCTTGCACCAACTGTCCTAAATTAACTGCTGAACTTGAATCTGTCTCCAAACAATTTGAAGAAATGGTTGATTATAACAAGAAAATGGCTCAATATGCTTCTAAGGACCCTGTTATCTCACCATGCAATAATTGTGAAAAACTAAAATCTGACTTAATTGCATTGGATGAAAAATGTATGAAGCTAACTAAGGACCTTCTAGAGAAGTCACCATCTGCTTATGATGTGTGTGCTGTTGGGAAGAAACATGAGGGTACAATAGAAACGCTTAGTAACGTGAACCAAAAGGCTAGCAGTAGGACTGTCCCTTCTGATGCGGCTGTGCATGCACGTGCCTTCCGTTCTTCTACTATTGGTTCTTCTTCTACTCCCTTACCTTCTGTTGTCTCTTCTTCCCCCTGCTCTTCTTGCACCTCTCTCTTTCGGGAGTGTCAGTATCTTATAAACACTCTTGAGAGATTTGTAGGAGGCAAGAAGAAGCTAAATCTTATTCTAGACCAATCCAAGATTTGTAAATTTAATCAAGGTCTAGGATACAATTTCTCTGAGGATGTTAGGAAACATCCACCTACTGTTCTTAGACCCATAGCAGCAGGTGTGATCGAGGTCGAGCCAAGAACTAAGAAAGTTCAATTCAAGTCAGCGGGCTTTGTCCAAGGGATCTCTGACAGAAAGGTGTTTCCACCTGTTGCTTCGACCTCTCAGAAGGCGAAGCCTCATCATGCTACTTCTACCTTTTAGAAGGTGAAGTACCATTGTACCTTCTGTCAGAAGGATGGACACTTGGTCGAGAGATGCTTCAGGCGCGCCAAGATCGCGCGTAGAGAACATGTTCAGGCTCTTAGGCGTATTCAGGGTTAGCCCCAGACCTTGAGTGCATCTAAGACCAACACGAGGTCTAGAGTTACTTCTGTTGATGGGTTTGGGCAGCATCGAGGACTTGGTTTTTCTGAGTTTTCTGGTTTCCGTCCTCGATATGCCTCTGGTCGTGACTTCCGCCATCCTGAGGGTAGATCTCGTTTCCCCCATCGAGATAGCTACCCGCGGCGAGATCAGCATGTTGCCGGTGCTCCGACTCGCTTTCTCATAGCAGTCGGACCCAGCAACAGCTTCAGGTCTGCACATAGACCTTCTGCTTCTTTGAGCAACAGAGAGTGTAGGGTAGTTAGAGGTCAGTCGTGTGTGACTACTTCTTCTGCTCGTCATGTGACTCAGTATTGGGTGCCAAAAACTCTTTTGATTTATCCCAGTACTGAGCCATCTCTCTCTGTTTGACTCAGGTTCGCCGGGCATGGAAGGGAGAGGTTTGGCTTGTAGACTCCGGGTGTTCTCGACGCATGACCAGAGACTCCCGTTGGTTCTCTTCCCTAGCCCGTGCTCCAGGTGATGAGACTATCACATTTGGAGATGCTTCGTCTGGGCGCGTCATCGCTAAAGGTACTGTGCGCGTTAATGATTCATTTATTTTAAAAGATGTTGCCTTAGTGAGTAAGTTGCAGTACAATTTGCTTTCTGTTTCCCAACTTACCGATGACGGTTTCAAGGTGAGCTTTAAGAAAAAATGCTTGCAAAATTCTTGATTCTTCGGGTAGTTTGGTTTGCGGGATTTCTAGATATGGGAGGATCCTTCGTGTTGATTTTGTTGAGTCTTCTGGTGATCCTCTCAGGTGTTTAGTTGCTTCTAAGTCTCGTGACCTTACTTTCTGGCATAGGAGACTTGGTCATATTGGATTTGAACATTTGACCTGAGTTAGCGGCCACGACCTCATTCGTGGTTTGCCAAAATTCAAGATGGTCAAAGATCTAGTTTGTGCTCCTTGCCGGCACTGCAAGATGGTTGCCGCTTCTCACCCTCCGATCACAGTGACTATGACCGATGCACCAGGATAGCTGCTCCATATGGACACAGTTGGACCAGTTAGAGTGTAGTCAGCAGGAGGGAAGTTGTATGTTCTTGTCGTGGTCGATGACTTCTTGAGGTACTCTTGGGTGTTTTTCTTAGCCTCGAAGGATGAGACATTTACCTATTTTTGGGTTTTGTTTAGTAGGCTTTCTATTGAGCTCCCGGGTGCCTTACAAGCGATCCGTAGTTACAATGGCACGGAGTTCAATAATTCCTACTTTGAGAGGTTTTGCGGTGAGACAGGTGTAGAGCATTAGTTCTCTTCTCCATACGTCCCCCAGCAAAATGGCGTTGTGGAGAGGAAGAATCGTACCTTGGTCGAGATGGCTAGGACGATGCTTGATGAGTACTCTACACCGAGGAAGTTTTGGGTGCCATGTTTCGAACAGAGTTTTTCTCAGGGCACACTTGCAACACACCTCTTATGAGTTGAGATATGGGCGAAAGCCCAGTGTCTCGTATTTTCGTATGTTTGGTTGCAAGTGCTTCATTCTGAAGTCTGGGAACCTAGATAACTTCGAGTCACGTTCTTGTGATGGGATTTTTCTGGGTTACTCGACTTCTTCGCGGGCCTATAGGGTCTAGAACTGCGAGTCTAGTAAAATGGTAGAGATCTGCGAGGTGACCTTCGATGAGACTAGTTCGGGGACTAGGCCCGATATCTTAGGTTCTTTAGAGCAGTCCGAAATCATCTTTGTGGATGATGAGGAGGATGGAGATGAGGGTTGTCTACCCGATCCAATTCCTCCTCCCCTTGAGGTGCCTGCTTCCACCACTGCACCTCGAGGAGATCAGCACATGCCTTCTGCTTCTTCTGGAGCTAGTGGCTCTGTTCCTACCTCATCAGCTCATGAGGTAGAAGCTACTTCTTCATCTCATCCAGGACCTCCCCGAAACATCCAAAAAGACCATCCTTCCGAGCAAATGATTGGAGATCTCTTTGAGTGTGTCACTTGCTCAAAGTCTATCATGTCACATTTCTGTCTCCATTCTGCTTTTGTTGCCACCTTGAGCCCAAGGATGTTAGTCATGCTCTTTCTGATGAGTCTTGGGTCAATGCCATGCATGAGGAGTTAGAAAACTTCGAGAGAAACAAGGTCTGGTCGCTTGTTGAGCCCCCTAGAGGTTACAATGTCATTGGTACCAAGTGGGTGTTCAAAAACAAGCAGAGTGAGGAGGGGGTAGTCATTCGAAACAAGGCTAGACTGGTAGCTCAGGGTTTCTCCCAGGTTGAGGGTCTAGATTTTGAGGAGACCTTTGCCCATGTAGCTAGGCTAGAGGTCATTAGAATCCTGCTTGCTTTTGCAGCTTCTAAGGGCTTCAAGCTTTACCAGATGGATGTCAAGAGTGCCTTCCTCAATGGGTTTGTTGAGGAAGAAGTCTATGTTAGACAGGCTCCAAGTTTCGAGAACCCCAAATACCCAACCATGTCTACAAGCTTTCCAAAGCGTTGTATGGACTTAAGCAGGCCCCTAGAGCTTGGTATATAAGACCTTGTTCATCCGTAGGCATGGCAATGACCTTCTGCTCATCCAGATTTATGTGGATGACATCATCTTTGGCGGCTCTTCTCATGCTTTCGTTTCACAGTTCTCGGATGTCATGAGCACCGAGTTTGAGATGAGCATGATTGGTGAGTTGATCTTCTTCCTTGGCTTCCAAATCAAGCAGACTCGGGAAGGTACTTTCCTGCATCAAGGCAAGTACACTCGTGACCTCCTGAGACGCTTTGACATGAGTGATGGCAAGCCGGTGATCAAAAAGAGTACAGAAGCATGATCGGCTCCCTCTTGTACCTCACTGCCTCAAGACCGGACATACACTTCTCTGTGTGTCTATGTGCTCGATTTCAGGCTTCTCCTCGCGTTTCTCACCGCCAGGCGGTGAAGCGCATCCTTCGGTACCTTTGAGTTACCATTGACTATGGTATCTGGTACTCTTCCTCTTCCTGTCTTTCCCTTAGAGCCTACTCGGATGCAGACTTTGCTGGCTGTAGGATAGATAGGAAGAGCACTTCTGGCACCTGCCAATTTATTGGCACTTCTCTCATCTCTTGGTCTTCTAGGAAGTAGTCCGGCGTTGCACAGTCCACCGCCGAGGCCGAGTACGTTGATGCAGCCAGGTACTTTGGTGGCTTCGATCCTGTGGGACTTTGGGTTAGTTATAGACAGTGTTCCACTCTTTTGTGATAACACTTCTGCTATTAACATTGCTAAGAACCCAGTGCAGCATTCTCAGACCAAGCATATTGATATCCGATATCACTTCCTTAGAGACCATGTGGAGAAGGGTGATATAGTGCTCCAGTTTGTGGAGAGTGACCACCAATTGGCTGATATCTTTACCAAGCCTTTGGATAGCTCTAGGTTTTCAGCCTTGCGGGGAGAGCTTGGGGTGGTTTGTCCTTATGGACTGTAGTGAGGGGGAGCTTTGTGCTTTACTGTTTTATCCTGTATATCTGCTCTGTTCCCATTTTGTTGCATTGCATTTGGGTGCATTGGGTTAGTTCTCCTAGCATAGATTAGAGTGTTTTTCTTGTCTAGTAGCTTAGATTTCTTTCTCTCATCTTGTAATCTAGGATGCTGCTTATTAACTATCTCTCTTCTCACTAGGTTGAGCTCACTCACTTCTTATAGGTTCTAGCGAGGGTTGGGCCACCCTTGGGTAGACAGGAAACGTGTTTGCTCCTTAGTGTGTTAGTAGAGCAGTTGATAGTCCTAGTGTCATATGGGGTAGATGAGAGTCAGTCTGAGCCTTAGTATCCTCTATATCTTGTCTATGCTTTAAGAACTGCCTTTTTTGATTTCTTTGCCAGCTTCTCAGTTTTTAGTTTTGGTTCAGGGGGAGTTCATTTGGAAGCTTCTGGAGCTTAATATTGACATAACTCAACTTGAACTAAAAGTGCATCACATGTTGAGGGGGAGCTGGATTTTCTTGCATTTTTATCATTCTGCATTGTAATATAATTACATGGAGTCTTGACTATTATCCTTAGTTGACATGTTTTACAATGCTTTACATCTTGCCATGATCTGCCCCTACTTGCTAGATTTATCATGTATTTATATGTGTCATCAAGCCTTTGCCATTAATAAGTTAATTAAAATTGCACAACTTGAATTAAGACATGTCATGTTAGCTCTTGAGACTAGTTTATCTTTAGTTATCTTTTTATGATTCATGCCATGTCAAATAGGCTGAGTTGAGTCTTGAATCTTTATTGAGCTTTAGATTGAGCTATGCTAGTTTCTTGATGAAGCATGAGTTAGTACAACTGTTTAAGAAAGCAAAAAGATCCTTTTCGTGTGCGAAAGAACTGATCTCACCAATTCTTTCTCATGAGACTGCTTGCCATTGCACTAGGCATGAACTCAGGGGGAGTTTTGGATGACCGAGATCATCTCCTTAAGCTTCTTGCTTGGAGTGGTCGCATAAGGCTTGAGATCTAGCACATGACTAAAATTTTGGTTGGAAACGACCATGAATTTCAAAAGAACACATGTCAATTGTGCTAAATTTGCTTAACTACAACAAGAACCAAGTACTTTAACAAATGATTCCTTTTTGAAATTGTAGCACTCTAAATTGACTTAATTCTAGCTTCTTGGTTCCACTTAGATTATTGAAATGGCTTGCATCATCTTTGGATACCTTTAGTTAGACTATACTCTTGAAGTGCTTGACATGCTAAGAAATTCATCTAATATTCAGATTGTTACTTATGTGGCTTGGCTTGATTATGCATATCTTGTTATGATCTAGATTGCATTCATATGAATTATGGCTTAGTGTAATACTCAAAAGTCAATTTGGATAATCTTCATGTCTCTAATTGCTTAGCATTGAATAAAATTCAGCCATTTCATCCATATCCATGCTATATTCTCTCTTTTGCATCTTGATGACTCTATTGCCAAAAGGGGGAGAATATTGGAGAAAAAGCCACTTTTTGGGAGCTTTGGGATCTTTTGAGGAAAACTTGCTCTTTCTTTTGCTCCTTTTGTCAACATGGTCATTAGCATCATTTTCTTTCTCTTGGACCATGTATGACTCTTCAAACAAACTCAAATTTGTGCGCTTTTTCTGTGTTTGTCAATATAGTCATCAAGGGGGAGATTGAGAGACCATGTGGAGGTATTCCCATGTTTGTGATGAGTAATTGACAGTTGGTTTAGAGAGTTTGAGTTTGTTTTGGGTATTCTAGGGTTGAGTACCTTTCAGTTATGCTATTGTTGATTATGCTGTTTCGTGCAGTGCTATGGCATGGTGAGGCTTAGGTCATGGTGAGGCGAGGAGGACTGGGACTAGGCACAGGAGGTGTTGAGGTCCAGACGGTTGGTGATGCCAAAGATAATCGAGGCTACTGAGGTGGTTGCGAGTCGAAAGACGAGGAAACGGAGCTGGAGCTACCGGTGATGGACACGACGGGCAACAACGAGCGAACCGGGACTAGGCTTAGGGAGGAGTCGGAGGTCCAGACGGTTGGATATCGGTTGCGGTCATGTGCGACGGAACAGACTAGGATTAGACTCAGGTGGAGTCGGAGGTCCAGTCGGTCGGAGTCAAGTGGACACAACGGGCAGCGGCGAGGTGGACCGGGACTAGGCTCAGGGACGAGCTGAGGTCCAGACGGTCAATGTGAGAAGGATTGTGTTGGGTTGTTTTCATTTCTTGCTCTCTCTGTGATGAATTCCTTTTTCAATCATCTCTCTGGTCTTTTCTGTTAGAAATGAATTTGAGTTGAATCTTTTGCTTGAATGGTTGGTTCTTGGTTGCTCTGTGATGGGAAAATACTCTAGACCATTTGGCCATTCCATTCCCAAGAGCAAATGGAGGATACAATGATTTATATCTTCTCTCAGAGCTTCGCTCAACTTTCTCTATTTTTCACTGTAGCTAGGGTTTCATGGAAGAGCACTTGTGATACTTTGATTTCTCTCCAAAAGATGGCTTGAGATTTGTAACATCCCAAATATTTAAAATTTTAAAATATGAATTTCTTGAATTATTTTGCAATATATTCTATTTGAATTTGGATTTTACGATGTTTTTCTGAATTTGGTTGAGGTTCAAAAAAAATTGAAGACTTCATAAAAGACAAAGACGTGGATTAATAATGCCCTAAAAAAGGAATGCGCAAATAATGGAAAAACAAAAATTTGTAGATACGAATCTGAAAAGGTGATCCATAAAAGTAAGAAAGAAATTGATTCAGGACATAAAATATTATTTTTTGAAAATAATGGCATGAAAAACAATGGAAGCAAGTAAAGTAAATACCAACATTAGTTGGAAATATTTTTATTAAGTCCAAAATGTCATCAGGAACTTCTGTGTATTTTTCTTGAATTTTTGGAGCTTATTTCATATTTCTCAGAGCTTAATTGAATTTCCTATGCTTTTCAGAAAATAAAAATAAAAACAAAAACTTCCTCCCCTTCCATCTGGCCGCCACATGGACGGCTCGGATCCGCCGCGAATCCCGCCTAACGCCTCCCCGCTCTCGCCACGCGTGCGGCCCGGATCTGCCGTGCATCCCGCCCGCGCCTCTTCTCCCGCCGCGTGGCCCAGGCGCCGCGCCCACTGCCCGGTGGCCCCGCACCCGCGCCCGTTTTCCCCTCTCTTCTTCCTCCGCCGCCCGCGCGCGCCCCGCTCAGAGTTTCTTCGCCCCGTGGCGGACATGCACTGCGGCTCTCTGCCTCTCGTCCCATCGCATCACCCGGCGGGCACGGCGCAAAAGCTGACCCTGCCATGAGTCGTCACCGCCCAAGCCCTGCTCCCGTCGCCTCGTGCCTGCGCTCAACCGCTCCCGCGCCATGCCCTGCTCTGCCCTACGCCAGCGCCCTGCTCCGTCGACTTCAATCCCCTCGCCATCCCGTCATCTCGCGCTTCGGTGGCAACTCGAGTGCACCCCCGTGACTCCCCTCCAGCCTTAAGTAGCCTCCCGGCCTCCCTTTTTGCTCGGCGCTCTCCCCCACTTCTTCCCCCGTGCGCACCGGCCGCCGCGCCTCCACGCTGCCCCGGTCGCTCCGGGGAAGCCCCGGCCACGATTACCGCGTCATACCGTGCCACCACCCCTTAGCTACTCCCCGTCCAAAGGAATTGGATTTCGGTGCAACCAAGCTCGCCGGGACGGCCATCTACCCCAAGTCCGGTCGCCACCGCCATCCTCACCGTCGCCTCTCCCACGGTTCATGCCGGGACAATTCCCCTCGGTGGGAGCAACACCGGGGCACGCCGAAGCTATTCCAACCCGTGGCCAAGACTTTCCGCCGCCCGAGCTCTCCGGCCACGGTGACCTCCTCCGCGCCGCCGTCGTGCACGTCGCCGGCCCGCTGTGGGCGATCCCTGCCTCGGAAATTTGCATGGTGAGACTCCCCTTGACCCCGTGTAGCTTCTGCGCGCCCCACTTTCTTCCTTCTCCCCTCCGGTCACGGCCTCCCCATTTCACCTCTCCGCCGTCCGCGTTGGGCTGCAGCCCTCTCCCCTTGCCGCCGCTCCGGTCAAATGCGCCGCCTCCCCTAGGTTCCTAACCCCTTGCGCAACCCATTTTGGTGGTTCCCAACTTCCCTTCGGCCGCCGCTCGCCGCCGGCAAGACTGCCCTCCGCCGGCGCCATTTACTCTGTTTTGGCCTCAGCTCCACTTCACGTCTTCTTGATTCGCTACGCCTCCTCAGTCAGCCCCGGCAATTGGCCCACTTGGCTAACTCAGCGCGTTTAAGAATCACAGCTCTCAGGCCGCGGTTCGATCCCTGCCGGCCGCACCCCTTTCCCCAATTTTTATTTTTAAGTTTTTGTGGTCCATTTCAAGTAAGAAAATTCTTGGAAAATTTGAGAATACTTTAGAGAAGCTATTAAATATTAAAGCATGGATCAATTATCATATGTTAGTAACTAATGTGCTTTGAATAATTGTTTTAAAGCTTAACTATTAATCAAGGGCACATTAATAAATTGAGTAAAAACTTGTTTAGATTATGCTCTCATGGAATAATGATTTAACAAGTAAAAAATGTTCTAAAGAACAAATCACAAACCCATGTATTTCAGTAAAAGAGGTTATGTAAGATTTTGGTTAGTTCATATGTGATTAATTATAGGGTTTGAATAATTATCTAGAAGACTTATTATTAACTAAAGATATTGACAAAGGCATTATGATTTCGATTAAATATCCAAATTTAATAGAGATTACCCATAGTTAAAATTTAGATATTGGCCCAATATTTAAAATGCTAACATTAGATAAACCCTAATGGTGGGTTTTGCTAGTAAGGGAATATTGAAAGATAACCTTGTGAGGCAAGCCTTGCTAGATAAATAAATTTTTAATTAAAGCTAATAACAACTAAAATGTAGAGACCTTCTAAGTAAATGCATATATAAGCCTCTATATGAGTATATAAATAAGAGGTCTTAATAATATACATGTGTTACAATAAAGCACCCTAGGTCATTTGTAATTAAAATAAGCTCACCATTCGGCATATTAAAGAACAAGGTAATGTTAGCACAACCTAAACTCATACATCTCGAATTGCTAAAAGTATAAACTATAAGATTAATTTGAATATAAACAAGCTCATTAGTTCAGACAAAGGATTAATTAATGGTTAATGATTTCATAAGTACTGAAATTGGATTACAAATTAGAAGGCCCTAATAAAACCCTCGCTATCCGCACGTCGTCAACAAATAAATCTACGTTATAATAAAGCTAATCCTAACAATAACCGAAGCATAGACAAAACGATAATGTGTCGTTAAATCTTAGCCTTAGGATTAGTTAGGCATGATTTAATGTAGCAAGTCAGGACCCATATGAGCGGATCCTAATTCAACTTAAATTTAGCCCAGCTATGAATGAAGGTACATAAAATATGATAATGGGATTATTAGAGATTTAAATTCTAATTAGTTACCATATAAAGAATAAATATTGAGCCCTTGCTATTTATCTTAACCTAATTAATAAGTAAAAGCCTATATCAGAGACTATTCTAAAAACTTAATAAAGATATCCAAGTGTGATAATACCTTTGACTACAAGATTTATAGAATAAGTACAGATCTCATCCATCAGTTCAGTTTGCCTTTGCCATAACCTGAGTTGCAAGGAATGCATATCCTAAAGATAGAATGTGTCCACTAAACTCCTGCACCAGTCTATAGGTCTAACCTGACTCATGGAACTTCCTTGATAAATAACAAAATAATAAAAAGAGATTATTAATAAAAGGATCAAGTTATCGTATGCTATTACCAACCTTGCCTCAACTCACCGAATCACCCATTAACTCAAAGTAAAACTAAATTAAGTTTATTCGGATTTGTTTGGATCTTTTGAGTTATTTGCTTTTATTTGGATTCAGTTGTTTATCGCGTAATTAGAAATTGGAATTCGTGAAGACCCATTTGATCAAGTGAGGTCAGGCTCGAAGTGAAGATAAACGCCAACTCAGGAAAAAGCATCGTGTGAGCCCAAGACCGCGGTAAACCGCGCCAGGCGAGTCAATACTTTGATCATGTTGAACCTACATTTTCTGCGAACTACTTTGATTTAAATTATCAAATTGCATGCTGTTATTTATATGCAAATACATGATAATTTAAGATTCTAGTTATATGCCTATTGTTTACCTTGAATAATATTACCCCTCATTTGGAATATTTGAATGTGTGAACTTTGTCGCCATAGAAAAATTATAATAGTAACCTTTCGAAAATAAGTTCCTAAATATACGCCATGCTTGATATTGCATAGATACTCATGGGCGCGAGAGCGCCCATGCATCACTTTTAATCCTGAGAAAAATTGGTTGGGCAGTCATGGTGGTAATGACTGTGTATGTTGGATATGGTTATTTTATATTCCCAAAAACCTCGAATTGCTTAT
Source organism: Dendrocalamus latiflorus (assembly GCA_017311315.1). Lineage (NCBI taxonomy): Eukaryota > Viridiplantae > Streptophyta > Magnoliopsida > Poales > Poaceae > Dendrocalamus > Dendrocalamus latiflorus. Next base: position 23,370,302 of record CM029659.1, on the reverse strand, counting down.
TTATCTGGGCGGATGGTTTGGGGGTATGGTGCAGTGGTGCACGAGAGTGTGGTTTGTGGTAGAACCGCCCAGATACTAATAAGGACCGAATCTTGTCATGACCTCCTATGTAAAACCGTACAACCACAAGTCTGTAAAATACAACTTGGCTAAGTAAATTTATCGAAACCCCCGGACTCATCTCACCGGTAGTGGATAGGAGTGGTTATGCAAGGGCAAGGGGAGGCCTAAAGGGACACCGAGTGGAGGGTGACGTTTCCCAGTCGTGCTAGCGCAGAGGGAAGTGGAGCCCGTACGCTAGTATCCGTGGGGAACATCCCGTGCAACGTATGGGACCCACCGCAAGTGGGAACGGCCCATAGGGTGAGATGACAAAAGGGACTAGATACTTTGAAAAGTCACTGTGATGGTCTGCTCAACCACACTTCTAAGGAATCGTGTGGGGCAATGAGTTGATTGTCTCTTGTGGTGAAAGTGTACAAACTCTGCAGAGTTAAAACTATTCGAATAGCCATGCCCACGGTCATGGGCGGACATGGGAACTTAACTGGATATAGTTCTGTTTTAAAAACATTGGAAACTGGGAATGGGAAACTTGAAGGGCGAAGGACTGCCCTGGTTTGGAATTGTCCTGGGCGTCGTCCCAGTGGTAAGTTAAGCGGCTATAACGCTGAAAGATAAGCACATGGTGTAGATGCCATGTAACGGTGGATGGAATCTGAATCGATATTAATAATGCATTTCCTTGTACATTATGATTTGGTTCAAATTGCTAGGTCTTAGGGATTTTTAATTAATTGTATTCAAAAGCACTCTACGCAAAATAAAATAGCCCGAGCCTCTCCTTGGTTAAGCCATGCATACTATTTATTTGCATTCTGTGTATTGGCTCGCGGAGCACGGGGTCGGAGTGCTCATGCTCGCTTTTGCGACAAAAATTCAGAATCAGGAAATCAAATCACCTCGCCTCAGCAACAAGATTGGACAAGCTGGCCAAGAAGATGAAGATGTCAAGGGCTAGGTCGCGAACCTCCAGTTGGCTGCCTGTGGGCATGTCCTGAAGGTCCCACCTGTGTGCTTCGTTCTTCCGCTGCTGCAATTTATTGATTTCGGCCTAATCGGCCCATGAGTAAGTCTACTATTATATTTACGTTTCCGCATGATATGAACTTTGACATTCAGAACTGTAATCTGTGAGCACTATCTACTGATCCAGGGAATAGTGCGGTGGAATCACAGAGGAATCCGGATGTTAATATCTGGGCTCCGACAAGATTTGTGCTTCCATGTCCTAAGGGTATTGCTCAGTTGAATTCAAAGATTCATGGAGAAAGAACCCAAGAATCTCAAGAAATTGGCACTTTGTCTCTCCTGCACTATGTTTTTCATATTTTTGTCAAATGTGTTGGCTCTTTGCTCTGTTGGTTGATCTTTTTGTTTCCTAAGGTCTTGGTGTTATTTAGAATAGGATCTTACTCCTTTGATCTGGGAAGAACAGCAGCAATTCTCAATTTTCCCTAGGTTCTGCACTACAGGTTTTTCTGTGTAGTTTTTCTTCAGTTGAGCAATCGCAGTTTGCTCTAGCCTAAGGGAACCGATCAGACCGGGTACATCTTGGCAGTCAGACCGGACTGGCCATGACGGTATGACCGCTAACCCTTGCAGAAAAGTTCGTCCTGAGCCTCCGCAACCTGCATCATATCAATCAATTCAGCATACTCCTTGTAGCCGTCTTGACGATAGTTACATACATATTGTACTGCATTGGGTGGAAGGTGGATAGGGTCTTCTCAATCTTCTGCTCATCTGTAATCTGCTTGCCACAGAGTTGAAGATTGGTACAAATCCTGTGCAAGGCAGAATTGTACTCCCCGACTGTCTTGAAGGCGGCAAACCTCAGTTTGATCCACTCTTGCTCTGTTTGAGGAAGAATGGTGTACTTTAGCCTCTCAAACTACTTCTTGAGTGCGGTCCAGAGTGCTAGTGTGCTCTCTCTGCCATATACTCATTTTTGAGAGTAAGGCAGAGGTGGTGGCTGAGAAAATGAAGTACCTGATCATTCTCCTCAGGGTGGGTTGGGCGTCATGCAGTCCGCCAATCCCAATAGCTGCGCGAAGCTTCTTAGCTCCAAGTACTATCTCGACATCAAAAGCCCACGTCAGATAGTTTTGACTATGCTGGGCCAGCTCCTCAAACTCCTAGTTTGTGATGCTAGTTATCTACATGTGCATGAAAGGAATAAATAAGTATACTGCTGGTAAACATGCATGGAATAATTTGCTACTACTAAATAAATGGTATAAAGATTCTCATAATGTTCCATAATTTTCTGTGAATTTTCTATAAATTTTACTGCTAATTTCGGTGATTAAAGGCAATTTTAAACAATTACGATTAACCAAAACAGTAAATAAATACAGCAAATATAGAAAATAATAATGGCAGAAATAAATATGCTTTAAATGCTAAAAATAATTCAAAACTTAGATTCCCGAAGCCCTTTTATGCTAGATATGAGTTTTCAATGAATTCTGCAATTTCCGAGGGTCTATATGAGAGACAATTTCGCGTAATTTTCTGATTTTTGAGGGGTTTTCTGCAAAATTTAGGACCCGTTCGTAAAATTTGAAGACCTATTCATAATTTTCGGAATTACTAAGGCCTTTCTGCAAATTCAGGACCCATATGCAAAGTTTGAGGGCCACTCGGCAATTTTCATAACTTCGGGGGTTTTCTGCAAAAACGCCGATGCCCCTGCTGGTTTGGCCCATCACGTCTCGACCCATACGGCCCGTTACACGGCCGGCTCAAAACGACAAAGCGGTAGGCGGGCGTCGGCGGCTGCCGGCTGGCGCGCAGTCGGCCGATGAGAAGAGGCTGCGTTTCGGGCGCAGGCGGCCAAGCGGCGAGTCCTGTTCGGTCAGCCAACTTCGGGGTTCGGCCAGCCGGTGGGAGGCGCCTCGGCGGCGTGTGCGGTGCCAGCAGCTTCGGGTCTGGGTTCAAGCGAGCGGAGGCGCCAGGCATCGGGTTCGGGTTCGAGCGAGCGAAGGCCGGCGGCTTCGGGTCTGGGTCCAAGCGACTTCAGGGCGACGCGCGCGTCGGCTTCGGGCCGGACCAGGAGACTTCGGGGCAGCGCGCGCGTGCGGGGCCGGTGCGCACGGAAGACGAAACGGCCGGTAGGGTGACGCGCACGGGAGCCGAGGCGGCCGGCGGCTGCACAGATCTCGAGCATCGGCGGCCGGCTTCAAGCGGCGCGCGCATGCGGGCGGCTGTAGGCCGGGCCGAGGCGGGCATGGTTCAGGCGTGAACTTCGAGCATCGGCAGCCAACTCTGTGAGGGGCACCAGCGGCAAGCCGGTGTCCTCTTCACGTGTGGTGGCCGTACAGGGCCGCCCGTGCATATTTTTTCCCTTTTTCTTTTTTTCAATCTAAAGTACAATCAACATCTACTCTGTGATGCAATCTACCGATCGACATTGTGCCAGCGACTTCGAGTCTGCTCGTGGTAGATTAGAGCGGATTTGCACCGTAGAAAATTAATCTAGAAAGCGAAAACTTCGAATTTAGAGCGATCTAGATAATTCAATCTATTAGAATTTCAATGATTACCTTCGATTCACCGGAGCGAACTCGTGCTAATAACGTGTTGAGGAACCGTCGCTGGCAACCTCTGCTTAATGCAAAATGAGGTCAATCACAGAAGACAGAATAATAGATTGAAACACAGAGAGGTAGAGAGAACTCTTGGTCTTTCTTTATTGCTTTTCTAATTGCATGTATACAAAATCTGCCAATGTAGCTCCCTATTTATAGTCTATCGATGAAGTGTCCACTATTTTTTTTTAGATAAAGGATATAAAATCCGGCCTCTATATCCACGTGGGATATATGCAGCCAAAGGTTACACGAGCACTTAGGCTCAAAGCCTCAAAACTGAGGAGCTTAAAACAACAAAGAAGAGAGCTTAAGGACTAAGAAAAAAAGCTAGAAAGACTAAGCTTCAGAACTTCTTCTCCATCCTTGCTTTCAATCAAGTCTCTATCCCCATCCGACTGCGCCATCCAAACTTCGGTCTACTTTGCGTGAATAAGGATCTCCGAGGCGACGCCTCCAAGGAGGCGACTAGGGTCACCGACGCCGCCTGCCTCACTGAGGCAAGGTTTTCACATGGAGATCAGTATACATGAGGGCTATGGAGTGCCATGACAACACCTCCAGGAAGGAAAATGGCGCCCGAAGGCGTCATTGTTGTCGAGACCGGTAAGATCACCGGCAAGGCTTTCGCCAGCACCTCCACAGCACCCCACGCACTACCCATTCACAAATTAGACCGCCACCAACACACCGATCCTGCTCGGTATGATCGCTGATCCTACTTTGTCTTGTGCTACATGCGCGCCTCCAACAATATTTGAATGCGTTCCAGAAAAGAAACAATATTTGAATGTCATTGTTAAATTTTCTCGTGTCGCTTTCCGAGAGCCATGTAACTAATTTAATACTATACAAAGGGCGCCCCTGTCTGATCGATAATTATACGCAACAACTACGCACTCCATACATATTTGATACATCCAGATAAGACTAAAGAGTGAGTTTTTTTAGACTATAGACAGTATAAATATAAGCTAATTCTAAGTTCAAAAGAACCCGGCCCAAACTGCCTTCAGATTTAGACTTAAGAGTACCCTTTCGTATGTGTTGTAAATAAGTTGTGCGAAAAAAAAGTTTGATAACATAATATTTCCTTTTCAATGTATTAAGAGCTATATCATGAAACTTGGCAATATTAGCATGCCAAACACTATTTTCCATACTATTTCCATCGTCTTTGAACTTTTTGGATGATATCTAGATACTTACCAGGAGTAAAAACTCCTAGTTGTGTGTACGCACAATTGATATTCACTTACTCGATATTCATCTTTAATAGCGCTTGGAGCTTAATGATTAAACTTATGGTTTCATACCTGTCAGAGTATTTCCTATGAGGAAGCTGGCCTATGGGCCTGTTCTTTTCCTCCGAAGCTAGCGGCTTTTGGCTTTTGCTACAGTATCTAACTTTCAAACGGAGTATTTTCTTAAGATGGGGTCTACAAGTTAAACAATGTACACGTTAAAAGCCCGCCAATATCTGTATCAACCAAAATCGCAAGTGAGTATCTCTCTCTCCATAATCTATACCATAAACATCCAAAATTCAAAAACTTCAGCCAAAAGCCATAAGCCACAGTCGTTGACAAACAGGCCCATAGCTGCATGGCTAGGTGTGCGGGTGTGCACCCAATTTACCAGGGTTCATGTCTCAGATATCTGTTGATTTTAGGAGTACACATATGTGTATGTATTCAGATGAAAAGCATGTACCTACGTTTTGTGAGGCCTAAGTGCATTGATAAATTCCAAATGTATGTAGGAGCCACGCACGCATATATAAGTAGTGTAAGTGTGGTGTATGTTGAGTATGTGCATCTACCTTATACTCTCTCAGAAAAATTAACTGAGTCAAAATCCTATACTCCAAAAAATAACGGAGTCAAAATCCATAACTTAGAGCAATACTCAATACCGAAGACCTACCTCCAGCTCAAAGAATCGTTAATGTATTTTAATTTCTGCGAGTAGTAGTTAGGCCGATTAACAGAGAGATCGACATGGACATGTTTCCTTAATTTAATATGCGCTTAGCTACTAACAATAAACAAATACCCCGTCGATCCACGTACACCTCGTCAGGAAGCCTTTGGAAATATGTGGAGCGCACTCGTACGACTCGCACTAACCACGAGCCGAAGTGGTCAAGCCACTCTCAGGTCGAGTGCTTACTGCGACTGACAAGCATATGCAATTGCATTTGGACCTAATCACTCATCCATAAATAGTGCCTTCCACAACCCTATTCTCTAGACACCTTTTCTCATGTCGCAAGTGGAGACGGAGCTCCTGTGAGCTCACGAGCTCCTCTCCCTTTTTCACACGCAAGCTGCAAACCGCAAGTTCATGTCACCTCCACCCACTTGTAAAGCTCACCCTAATTGCATTGCACCTGACTCTTTCACTATCCCCTAGCTCTTCTCTCTCTCTCTCTACCCTTATCCATTTCTTGCTTTGATCGAAGCAAAAAAGGGAAAGCTATAAAGATGGCGAGAGACGTGCAGCCTGATCACGATATCCAGACAGACGGCAGTGGTGCGGGCGCCGCGCTCGTGTGGGACTGCGGCAGCGTGCTCTACGACTCCTACGAGCTCACCGCCTTCAAGCGCCAGCTCGACGCCGCCGTGCTCGGCTGCCGTTCGCTCTCCATGCCGCACCTGCCCGCCGCCACCCCGCCACCGGCCGCCGGCAAGCCAGCGGGCCGCAGGAGGCGGCTTCCCGCGCTGCTCCGGAGACTGTTCTCCAAGGTGCTCCGGCTGCGGTTCCCGGCGTCTGCGCGGGGGGCACGATACGACCGGTACCGGGCTGACGGTGGCTACAGCCACGGCAACAGCACCACGGGGTCGCCGTGGCCCGGCGCCCTGACGTCCATCCCGGAGGAGAACGCCATCCCGGACAAGGGGTCCCCGGTCGACGCCGGCCCGAGCGCGCTGCGCAAGGCGCAGTCAGAGCGGTTCATCGGCAGCATGACGGCGTCCTCCGTGGTGCAATTCGAGGTCGTCTTGTAGTTAGGTATCAAAAGTCAGATACTTGTAACTTGTATGCTGCAGATCATATGCACTATGCATGCAGTGAATTCTATGTATGTTACTTCATAGTTTGTATACAGTGTTCGTGTAAATTAGCAGCAAAAAGTCGCCATGGCAAGACAGCTAGAGGTCTGCATGCAGTGCAACGATGGGGATTCAAACACTGTTGCTTCGAGCTTGAATTACTGGAGGACGAACCGGAGTCCGGTCTTCGCATCGGCACGCGCCGCGTAAACGGGAGGGCGATCGAGATGGCGGCGCCCAGACGATGCTGTTTCGCGCGCGCGAGGTCGCTCGCTCCTGTGGTCGACTGGTCGGGCGAGCAACAAGAAGCGCGGTAGTTGAGGAGGTTGCTTTCTAATTGACATCAGTAGTGAGGTGGGCCTTTGTTTTTGTGATTCCCACTGAGGTAATATGAAGGTTATTAAAAACCGGTTTTGAATTTTTACATTATCCGGTAGCACCGATTTTCAAAAAAGTTTAGTAGTTTTCGGACCAAAATTTCAAATAACATTTTAAATAAAAATCGGCCAAAATCGATGTAAATTGGTGTAGATCAAAGATAAATTAGAGTAAATCGGATGATCTCAAAGTAACTTAGAGCAAAATGAAATATTTGAAATCGATTTGTACTCCAACCAATGGGCTCGATAAGACCCATTTTTCGTAACCCTGGCTAATATATGTAGTTAGGGCTCATGGTCGTGTACTGTAATGCTTAATAAATTTTTGTGATGAAACGGGGAAGTATACTATATTATAAAAAAATGTCTATATTATCTTTTGGACTTAGGTAGTGTTTGTACTATACCTTTAAGTTACAAAACTAGGTATAATAACCCTAGATTTTCTAAAAACGAGAGCAAATAACCCCTGAGGTGGTTTTGGACGTGTTTTTTCCATCGTGGACAATAACATGACAGATGACGCGGATATTACTCAGCAAATCAAATATATAAAAGTTCCTTGTGCACTAAACGTGTGTTTGGTTTGGAGACGTGGTGGGATGGGATGGACCCATTCCTGATTTCTAGGATGGAACCAACCCAGTTCTTGTTTGGTTGGTGGGATAGGATCGACCCTGTTTTCTGTTTGGTTGAGGGGATAAAAGGGGATGGAATGATCCCAGTCACCTGTTTGGATAGAGGGATGGGGATAGGACAGAGGATGTGGTGACCTTCTGGTAAGGTTACCTCTGTGCTACTAATCTTTTGTCACATGAAGCAAGCATTTGCTAAAATGAATGAAGCTCATCTCCGATGTTTTTTTTTTGCATAATCAAATTCTCTCTAAACAAAAGGGCTGTTGTTTTTATAAAAGTGCTGTAGTTATTGAAATTGGGTAGCATTTCGTTGCCCAAATTAGGACAAACATAGATAAAGCTATCTGCATTTCCACATCAGAGTTCAAGTGTTTAGCCAAGTAAAATGCTAAGAGCAATAAAGGTTCTTGCAATGGATAACACAACGAAGGTTCTCATAGAAGGACAACAAAAAAGGCAGTGCAAGGCGTACATAATACATCGAATTCAAACCACACAATATAGCAAGTTCAAGGCTTGTAACATTAGACAGTACATAAGTTATAGCATTCCTAATATTAGACCACAGTGCATAGTTACATGTGGTTCCACCAAAAGAAACATCCTACTCCTCCAAGGCGTACATAATACATCAAATTCAAGCCATACAATATAGCAAGTTCAAGGCTTGTGACATTAGACAGTACATAAGTTATAGCATTCCTAATATTAGACCACAGTGCATAGTTATATGTGGTTCCACCAAAAGAAATGTCCTACTCCTCCAAATCACCTTCACTGTCCTGGAAACCTCTCACTAATGAACATTGCAACCCAGTCTAGCTTGTGCTCGAACGGCAGGAGGTAGAAAGCCTTTCCAATGTGAGGGTTAGCCACCAAATAAGCATAGTAGAAAGATATGTGGGTCTTATCAAACCCAGGAAGGCTTTTCAATTGGTCAAATAAGTCTGCAGGCAATTCATTTTCAGGTTTAGCGGCCATCTTTATAGCATTGGCAATATTCTCACCTACACTTTTGAAAGCACTAATCAGCCCATCATCTTCAATTTCAGCTATCCTGGCCCTCTTGTTGGTCTTGCTTGCAGAAGATGTTGCCCCATGATTATCCGGAATAGTACTCCCATCACTCACATCATGTGCAGGAATATCATCAGTTTCAGTTCCTCCATCTTCAATACCTAGAGCTGCACTTGAGTCCTTGGCAAAGTTTCCTGTAGCCATGCTGTTGCCAAATATTGTTTGCATCTCACCATAGTGGTCTAGAGGCTTGTTCAGATACTCAGCATCTGCCTTGTGATCCTAGGATATGGAAAATAAATAAATTTCAGCAAGCCCCAATTATGAGCAGACCAAGTATTGAAGTATACCTGCACATGGTTATTGTAGTGCTCAGCATCAAGTGTGATAATGAAGTTATCTTCATCCCAGCCAGCAGCACTCAGCTTCCTAAGTCTATTTATCTTTGCAAACTTCCTTGACCATGTTTTCAAATGGTTCTTGATTTGCTCACCAGTGCGCATAGTGTTGAACTTTTCATTGAGAGCCCTAGCACATGCATTGAGATGGACTTTCTTGAAGCCCTTTGATGTCTTAGCACCACCAGCCACCACATTGGCAAGGTAAGTCAGCATGAAAGTTGACTGAGCCGATGTCCATGTAGCATGGCCATTAGTGCCCCCAAGTCCTTCAACATGTTCATCCATTGTCTACTATGCCAACATAGAAAATACACAAACAATTAAAACAAATAGGTCCTTACAACTCAAATAAAACAAGCAATAGATCCTTACAACTCATATAAAACAAATAGGTCCTTACAACTCAAATAAAACAAGCAATAGATCCTTACAACTCATATAAAACAAATAGGTCCTTACAACTCAAATAAAACAAGCAATAGATCCTTACAACTCATATAAAACAAATACAAATCAGTTAACATTGTTGTTTTGACGGTCTGCCCACATCTGGTCTGCAATTTGTTGCCTAAAATTGACCATAGCTGCATGCTCACTTGCTTGACCAGTATACGTTGTAGAATGACTATAGTGTGGCCAATTAGAATCAGTAATAATAAAGTCATCGATCCCGTCTTGTATGACCCAATTGTGTACGATGCAACATGCAACAACAATGTCTACTTGAGTTCGGAAAGGGAAGAATGGAGTGGCATCATCAAGAATTTTGAATCTCCTTTTAAGTGACTCAAATGCACGCTCTATTGTGACACGAAGAGATGAATGTCTAAGATTGAACAACTCCTGCTCATTTTGCACTGGATTATTCCCCCATTCATTCAAGTGGTAGCGTACACCACGAAAAGGGGGTAAAAATCCCGGCTTGGCTCCATATCCAGCATCAACTAGGTAGAATTTGCCTAACATATGGTAAACAAGTTGGTCATTGTCTACATTTCAACATTTTTATGGACAATTGAGGTAGTACTGAGGTAGTATTAATCTATTACCTTGTGGCACTCGAAGGCCATTCTCACGCTCTAGAGCATCTCTTAAAACTAGAGCATCATGTGTCGTCCCCTCCCAACCAGCCAAGACATAGGTGAACCGGAGATCAAAATCTACAACGTCCATTACATTTTGAGTGGCATAGGTCTTCCTACCACGAAAGGAGTGTTCCATTTCCTTAGGAACAGAGGCTCTTACATGTGTGCCATCAATAGCTCCAATACAATCCTATTATGTGTTCAATAAAATCATAAAAAGATTAGGGGTCAGATAAGATTATATTACTACAGAAACTACAAAGAAGTAGGGATGAGCCTCACCTTAAAGTAAGGATCCCACCTTGGGTTCCCTTCTATTTTGCTTGGAGTGTCCAATGAAGGAGGCCTAATTAGTTCCCCTCGTAGCTCACCAATGGCACGAAGTACTTTGTTAAAATAACGGCTAACCGTTTCTCCGGATCTATCAAAATTAGTTCCAACTAATCTATTCCTAAGGTTATGCCCCACTGTATTTAGAAACATAGCCACTTGTTGTTCAACACACATATGGATGGTATCTTCAAGCAAACCACGATTCCTAAAAAGGTTACAAAACCGAAAGAACTTTGCTCTATTAAGTCTTAGCATGTTCACACAAGTTGTATCGTCTTTCCAAATTTTATTGTCGAGGTACTCAAGTCTCATCCTGTCCCTTTCATCCATAGGTCCATATGTTATTCCTACTCTCCTTGCATCCCGTTTACGTTTTCTAGACTCAATAATCATGGCCATCATTGCTAAAACCATATATCCAGTAGCAGCAAAAATTAAAAGCTTTCTCCTTTTGTCCATCTACAATACATGAAGCAAACACAAAAAACATATCTCCATGTCATGATATTTGGCCACCTTAGTTGCAACAAGTTTAATAAAAAATACTAAGCATATGTCTTTATTTCAATCTCACAATCAATATCAATCACAAGCATAAAAAAACTGCACAATCAACCAAGTTTACTGCTGGAAGAAGAGTGCTAGGGTTTAGGGCGACCGAACCACACAATCAACTGCACAATCATATTATCTACTGTACAATCATATTATCTACTGCACAAAATCATATTATCAAGCCACACAATCATATTATCAAGCTGCATATCCAATTCAAGCCACACAATCATATTATCTACTGCACAAATTCATCTCAATTTCAACATTGTTTACTACACAATTTGTCTGGAAGATCACATACGGAGCATCATCTCAATATTGCATCTCAATCTCAATCATCTCAATCTACTGCACAAAGAAGAGAAGGGGACGGGAGGACCTTGAGCGCCGCCTGGCCGAGGTTGAGGGAGGCCGGTGTGGAAGATCACGTACGGAGCCCCAGCCGGTGATGCGCCGCCGCCTGGCTTTCCCTTCAGACGAGCCGCCGCCGCTCGACCTCTGCGGGCGCGGAGGCCCACCGCCGGCCTGAGATCTAGAAGGGGACGGGAGGACCTTGAGCGCCGCGAGAAAGAAGAGAGAGGGCATGTCTAGGGTTTCCATACCTTGCAAGGAACCCGAGATCTCGCCGGCCTGGCTTGTCCTTGACGTTGAGGGAGAGTGCCGAGGTTGAGGGAGACCGTCGCCGGTGTGGAAGATGACATACGGAGCAAGGGCGTCGTGCTTCGCACCGCAGATCGATGGGGCCCCAGCCGGTGATGCGCCGCCGCCTGGCTTTCCCTTCAGACGAGCGGCCGCCGCTGGATCTCTGCGGGAGCGAAGGGCCACTGCCGGCCTGAGATCGAGAAGGGGACGGCCGACGAGGGATTTCGCCTTGCGCCACGAGCGAATGGACGGGAGGGGCTGAGGGGTGAGTGGGGACTGGGGGCGGTGATTTTTCCCTCTCACGCGGTCGGCACGTGACGCGTCGGGGATGAGGGACGCCCCCGTCCGAGCGTTTCCCTGGGCTGGCGCCGTCCCACTTTTTCCTTGGACTGGCGCGGCCCCCGTCCGAGCGAATCCCGCTGGCGCCGAACCAAACATGGAATTTTTGGGGATGGACCTATCCCATCCCCCATGAACCGCCGAACCAAACACATGCTAACATACATGTCAGTGAGTACAGCGCCGTACTCGAACTCCTCCCAACTCTGAACTCTCCCTAGCGCTAGAGCATCTTGACTACAATAAAGACATCCTCGGCCTAAGTTTATTGGAGTCAATTATCTTACCGAGGTATTCCGTTCGTTATTTTTTCCTTGATTTTCTAGAATTCGTGTCCTCAAACTTTTCCACTAATAGGTTTAAAATAATTTAGATTGGCTATATAAATATTACATTATTGGATTTGTTTTCAAAATACTCCCATAATATTACAATTTTGTTAGCATATCCTTATGTAAAGTTATAAAAAATAGCGACTAAAGTTATACCTCGAAGTCCGCAAAAAATAAAAAAACACAAGTAAAATAGATGGAGGGAGTATAAAATACATGTTCTTCTCTCGCTCACCCACAACCATGATTGCCTTTATCCAGATTAGGCCCTAGATCCATCTGGCACGTTGCCCCCCTCCCTCCCTCCTGCGCGCACGCCTCTCCCCTCTCCACACCCAGGGATGGCCCCAACTATTGCCCCATAGAGCAGTGCCCCATCAAATTGCACCACCTTTAGTGCGGCAGGCATCCTACCGCTTCCCCTGCGCTCCACCACTGTCGATCTCCTCCACCCACACGTCTCTACTAGCTGCCTCCACACAAACTCCATCGCCGCCCCCTCCAATAGCAGCCATGAGCCAGACATCATTGTTGGGAACATGAGATTCAATCGGCTATCGTCGCTGGGAACCTGGGATCCAACAAACCACCCATAAGCCATTGCCAGGATCCAGCTCGTAGGCATATGTATGCTCTGATTTCTTGTTAATATGTGTTATGCCTCTTTGTAATTTGATCCACGAAGACTTGTTGAACCATTTGTTGTGTGATATATATATATATATATATATATATATATATATATATATATATATATATATATATATATATATATATATATATATATATATATTGCTTGGTTTAATGGCTCTTCTTAGCCTAGCCTATCCACGAGTAAGTCTGAAGGTTCTCCAATGATCCTCCTCTTGGCCTTAGGAGGGTATTTAGTGCATGAATATTCTTCACGTAGTACAATCCTAATTGCACTAACCTCCCGTATGGCAGAGTGTGGAGATATAAAACTAGTAGGGGAACTCATAAACCCTACAAAAATGTGAAATAGTTTAGTTGAGGCAATTGTAGTTGAAGATAAACCCGAATATGATAATGTCGTAACCAAAATTTGGTGGTCTGAAGTATATTGGAGCAATGCATTCCTTGCTCTGATTCAGGAGTATTTGGGACTACAAAATGAAGGTAATCATCTTCTTTAGGACCGGACAGGCAACAGAGGGGGTAAATGGTGCCTTCAAATTCTCCCCAAGTATTCACTTAACCCTTTTCTCCAATAGTTATAGAGCTATGTAGATTAGAGTTGAAAACTTACTTAAAAACCATAGCAACAGAGAGAATACCGCAGGAAAACAGACCATGGTCGGAAACTGGCAACGTGGTCAAAATTTGACAACGTGGTCAAAAGCTGATAATGTGGTCGTAAATTCAACAATGTGGTCAGAGCTGACAACATGGTCGTAAACTCGACTACATGGTCGAAAGCTAACATCGTGATCGAAGATTCAACAACGTGGTCGAAAATCGACTACAGAATGGAAATCATCATAGTCGATAACCACTGAGACCAAAACCAACGTGATCGAAAATGAGTGCAGTCGGAACCAACGTGGTCGAACACCAACAAGTGGTCGAACAAGCAACGTGATCGGAACCAGTCGGCAACCAAAGCAACACGGTGTGAAGCGATCGAAAGACTAAATGTGGTCGAAAGCAACACGCTTTAGTTTGGAACTCGACCGTGGTCGTAAAACTGATTCGGAATAACAGAGCAGCGCACGACCGCAAGATCTAAAATCTACATATCTTTTGATTAAAAGATCAAATGGTCGTGAAACTTTGAACACAAAATGATCAAGGTCTCAAGAGGATGCTCCCATCTTGGATTGAAAACTTAGTAAACAAGTTGAGAGTTTTTTGCGATTTAACCGAGCATTCATAGGACCACGACTTCCAGATCGGAGAAATGAATAGACCATGCTCGTGGGAGACGAATAGCCAAGATGGCTTTGAGTATGATTCCACACAATACAGCACGTCAGATCATCACAAAACAAGCAAGAACTTTCACTCGGATCAAGAAGGGAAAAGGAACAACCGAAGAACAGAGGAAGAACTAAATCAAAGCTGAGCCAACTCAACCAGACAAAAGATACACAAACTATAGATCGAAGATTGATGTATTATTCAGATGATTGGTTTCACAACTACTTCCCTTGGGAGGACCAAACTCTAAGCCTAAAGCTCACACCCACTCTCTAACCTAACTCACATGGGAGGAAGGAGGAGCTAGCCACCACAAGGCCTAGCCAACCGTCTCAAACCCTAGCTCTCCTCCCCTTTTATAGGCTCACCAATGAACCCAAGACCTAATTGATCCTATCATTAGTTGAGAGACCATGTGGATATGACCCCATGCTTGTGATGAGTAATTGACGTGTGTTCTGGAAAGTTTGAGTTTGTTTTGAGTGGTTCGAGTCATGTCGTCGCGTGGTGTAGTCGGTTTTGGTTGGACCTTGTCGAACTAGGTCAAACGTGCTTAAGTCATTTATTTTTCGTTTTGATCGGTTTGGGCTTTGAGTATTTCTTTTGATGCTAATGTATGGTTACAATATTTCGAGCGATGCTATGTGATTTGTTTCTTGTCTGTGATAGCTGCAGGACATCGAGGCGGAGTCGTGGCAAGGCACGGGATGACCGGACTAGGCACAGGCGGTGCTGAGGTCGGAGCAGTCGGATGTGTCGAAGACGGCGAGGACTCGAAGTGATTGCGAGGCTTGGGCGGCAAGAAATGAGGAAGCTTCCCGAAAGGTGCAGGAGGGGCGTTTTGGTGAATACGCAAAGCTGCACAAAAGGAAGCAGATTTGGTTTTGAGCTAATGGATAAAACACAAGAGTTGTTGTGAGTTAGCGGGTAAAGGCTGTTGTAAACCCGTTAGTGGGAGGCTATAAAAGGAGAGGAGTAGGCATGAGAGCAAGTTGAGAGAGTGGGTGTGAGATTTTTATGTTTATTTTTCTCTCCGTGCATGAGTAGTGAGAGTTGTAGGCAACAGTAGTGCCTCTTTGTTTTCTTTGTGTGGGTATGCTCTTGGTTTGTTGAGAGGGCTGTAAGAACTCCTTCAATCATTCATCTCTCCGCATATCTATCAGAGCTTGCTTTGTTGATTTGTGTTGAATTCTTGTTCTCTGTGATGAAGTCTTGAGTAGTTGCAGGTTTTGTGTGTGCTAGTGCTTACTGGTTCTTTTGGTTTTTACTCCTTCTGTGATCAATGTTTGGAGTCTTTGTTTCTCTGCTTGGCAGTCCTCATTAATCAGATTTTAAAAACCGAAAGATGCTACATTTGGTCAAGTGTATTCCTACTTGCTACTGATTCTTTCTTCTCTGCACTGCTATCCTTTGCTTCTTGCTTCTCTGAGTGGATTGCTTATCAAGCTACAGAACCTTGTTAATATAAACTGAGATTTTTTTTCAAGGTTTTTAGCTTATTTTAGAGAGCATCAAGCAGTTTTTTAATTCTGGTTTTTTTTGTGCCTTCCGATTCTTTTGTTTTGTCAAAGTTGTCTTCGGTTCTTGCTTCAAAAATCAGTCCAGCCGCAGCAGCTTGTTTGATCTTCATTTGATGCCTTTTTCTTTTCGGTTATGTTTCTTCTTTTGTTTTTTGCCTTTCAGTTTTTCGGCAGGAACAAATCAGTGAAGCGGTACTTTGGTTTTCTGAAATCTGAGCAGTCTCATGTCCTCTTTTCAGTCCACAGGAAAGAGCTTTTGCAGCAGCAGTAGTAGCTGCAGAACTGCACTTCTTTTTGTCTAAAAATCAGCATTTGGGTGCTCCTTCGGCCAGCTCTTCTTTTCAGCTTTTGGGCAGCAAGCAGCCGATCTCTGTGTTTGTTGTTTGCTTCCAAATTTTCAGCCATGGGTAAAGCAAATTTGCAGCAGCATGTATTTTTGGTTTTGGCAAGGTGACTATTTGCAGTCAAGTGTCTATGAACTTGTTTGTTTGTGAGTTGATTGCTAGTCTACTCTTTTCCTAATCTGGTTGGCTGCATGTGTGCTATCCTTTGTTTTTAGCTCAGTATTTGTTGAAGTCTAGTGAGGTGATCTTTGAGCTAGCATTTCCTTTGCCTATTTCCTTCAGAGTGTTGCATGTGTGCTATCCTTTTCGTTGTTGATCAAATCACAATTTCCATAGAACTTGAATCTTCTCATTCATAGCTTTTATAGCTATCGGAGAGTAGAGTTTTTTGCGATTTCTCGGGGGCGATTTTTAAACGGCACCATTCACCCCCCCCCCCACCCTCTGTTGCCGATATCGATCCAACATTAGTCCAAACCGGGGATAACCCGTTAACCCCACTTAACACCGGGTTTTACTCATGCACGCTTCTCAAAGCGGCTTACATCAATTAATCTATTAGTGAACCAACACTTGATCCACTTCACAATTTCAGCACATACAAGACCTAAACCACTTAGGCCAACACCGCAGTTTCACACACCGCCACTTTTCCTGGTATTAGGCAATTTACCAAAATACCCTCTACCACCTTCCTTGAAACTTCCCGCTTCCTTTGCCACGAAGCTTCGCCCATGCTTCGCCATCTTCTATGTGGCCTCGATGACTTGTCATCAAGCCTCTCACGCATCCGGATCCCACCAAACCATCCTCGCTTGCAAACAATCTAAGTCACTTGGCACACCACGTGCTTCTCCTTGCGCATGACGATACCCGGCTTGCTCGACCGTCTGGACCTCGACTCCTCCCTGAGCCTAGTCTCGGTCCACCTCATCGTTGCCTATCATGTCCACCACCGGTAGCTTTCGCTCCAGTTCCTCGTCGTCCCAGCTTACAACCACCCCGCAAGCCTCAATCATCTTCAGCGTCTCTCGGACCGTTCTGGACCTTAACACCTCCCTGTGCCTAATCCTGGTCCTTCCACACCTCACCATGACCTAGCTCCGAAGTCCAGCAACCAATACCAATAAGCAAACCATCACGTAGCACCGCATGATACATAAAGACCATCAATTTGCACAATCAAAATGTATGCACCCAAATTACTGATTCTAATCCTAGAACCAAACAATAACCACACGTGCACGCTCACAAGAACATCTCGGTCAAACATTGACCAAAACCCCACTAATTCTAGTTAATAACCTTAGCACACCGACTGGGCTAATACAACTTACGAGTACTCAGCAGCCTACGACCACACAACAGACCGCTACAACCAGCAAACACACAAGCTACGACTTACTAAAACAGATCGCTACGACTGCTGCTCGCATAGGCTACGACTTCCACAACCGATTGCTACAGCTTACGACTACCACAACCAATTGCTACGATCTCCGCTCACATAGGCTACGACTACTAATCACGACCAGATAGGGCTACGACCATCGATCACAGGCTACGACTATCGATCACATATGTTCGTTCAGGCACTGAAGCTTTCGATTACCGCGTGGTCGTTTCGTCGATCGGATCATCCAACCACATAGTTGACAGACCAAGAAGTAATATTTTGCAAAACTCCTCAAAACCAAACTCAACCTTTACGCATACTCTAAACCAAAAGTCAATTACTCATCACAACCATGGAGTTACCTCCACATGGTCTCACATCTTCATTAGACACAAGTTGTTCTGCATGATGGTTATAAAAAAATTAGAACATTAAAGACAAAGGAGTATGTAGTGGTAGTAGCAGGGGTACTTTTATGAAATTATGTAAAAATGTAAAGGGCTGACCTAGTTGACTATTGTCCAAATGATGGTACACCGAATTGGTAAATATTGCCTCAAAGCGGGCTACATTGTTGAATTCTTGTACCAAGTTCAACACCATATCTTTTCCTGGGCTAAAGACTGCTATAGTATCTTTGGTTGGAGTTTGAGCGATTTCAAGATCAAAGCTTGGGATCTCAATGTCCATATGTGTACGGTGTACAACCTGAGATCATTGAGTATTGCATCCAAATAAGTACATATTACTTCTAGTTTAACAAAGGTGGCTGTATTTAAGTTAATTCGTCGCAACAGAAGATATACCTTAGTGGTTGGAGCATCTCTACCACGTCCATAGCAGACATTGCTAGCAACACGAAGCCATACATGTAAAAAAGGAATATGAAATATGTATATACAGCCAGTATGAACAAGTATTAGAAATTGAAAAATTGGTTCACGGTAGTATGATACCTTGAGCTTTCCATATGAAGGGAATGGTGATCGTTTTTTTCAAAATAATGTCCCTCTTGAGATGAAGTCGACCAACTTCTTTTCATCGTAAGCACCGATACGATTAGGATGTTATGAGCAAAATTGTCCTCTCCATAATCAAGATTGTTTGTGTAAAAAATCTAAGAAAAATGGTGTAATTAGAGTTTGTACATCCTTCAGATTCTGCAATGACGAGTATAGGACAAATGGATAGAAGTACATAACTAAACTGAGTGTCTGTTTAGTACAAGTTCAACCTGGAGTAAGATGATGTAGCCGTTGATATACCCTGGACTCTTTTGGTACTTAATTTTGCTTCACAACAGAGCGGCTGCATTCTTCAGTTCTTCAACAATGAAATTGGCCCAATTGTAATTATGAACATTTTCAATATCAACAACAGCCTTGAGGTATCATATTGATATGTAATCATTGTTTGACTGTGGTGCCAAGACTTTTGTGACAATGTAAATTATGAATGCCATCTTGAATTTGATAATTTCATCGCCATCCATAGGCCTATCAGATCTTCTTATCAATAATCGCTCAAGAAAGGGGATAGTTATAATTCATCCCAAGATGACTTACAAAAAATGAAACACAAATAGGCTTTTAGCTCTGAGGCCTCTTTTTGGGTTACAGGTAGTATTTTCTTGCCTTTTACAAGGGATGCTAATTACACGGTTGATATCATCGCAAGTCATCATGATTTCTAATCTTGTACCATCACACAATACTCCGGATTGAGGGTCAAATTTGCTTAGAAGCCAAGCCCCACGTTGCCGGTTCAGCTTACTCAGTTTTAAACTAACTAATCCTTGAAAGCCCATCTGATTAACTAATTCCAACTTATGCAGGTCTAGATCTTCAATTAAGTCAACAATGAAAGAAGGAGAACACCTAGAGTATATCTTGTTCTGCCAAGCCTTTCTCAACTTCGTAGCACTTCTTTCCTTTTATTGGGAATCCTTGGCACCTCTGCTCATCTGTTGTTCATCTTTTTTTTGTTGGAGCGCACCAGAGACAGAGCCCTGGTAAAAGTAGATTTGGAGCTACTGCCGCTTGATTGTTTGATCAGATTCTTTGTTTTGGCCATGGCCTACAATGGCAGCTTGTAAAGTCAGTTAAATGATAGGAATGTTGATGTCAACTGGATTTGCAAGTAAATGAGTAGAACACTAGCAGGAAGTATTTACATGTAGGCAAATAAATGAGTGGAACAGCTAGCAGGTAGTATTTTCAAGTATCAAAAATGTTAGAGCAGAAAGCTTGTGTGACTAGTGGATGAAAAAACCAGCAAAGAAATCAGTGAGCTAATACATTCAGGGGAGTATTCTCCTCATGTATAGAATAGGAACATGAAGTACCTCGTGTTATACCCTTACAACAAAAACGTAATCACTGAGTTTGTACATGCAATGGAGAATAAACCTCACATTTGTTCAAGAACAGTAAGTATTCTCCTCACGTTTAACCAATAACAGTATGGATCAAAGCATCATCAAGGACAACCATGGCAGAAGACAACTAAATGTAGTTACAACTACCATGAAGTATTTTCAAGTACACAAATAATTGATTCACACAACTAACAAGATGTATTTTCAAGAAGGCAAATGTCAGAACAGAATGTTCTGACATGAGAGGGTGACTACTGTATGAAACAACAAAAGAGACATCAGTGAATTCTCCTCATGTATGGCCCAGGAACAGTAAGTATCCTGTAATATACCTTTAAAACAAAATGTAGCCATTGAGTAGCACATGCAGGGGAGTATTCTCCTCACGTTTGTTTGGGAATAGTAAGTATGCTATATTATATAAAAAAAGCCAGAACTTCAGAACTCTATTGGAAAAGTAAGATTACAAAATGAGAACTTCTAAACTTCAGTACTTTAAAACTTCAAAGCAACGATTTAAAAAGTAGAAGGACATACGATACAACTGCAGTGAAAAATTCTCCACAAAGCTAGAGACCAAATAGGCAAGATGACGGGCCAGCAAGATGACAGCGTTAGGCACCGGCGATCTGGATGCAACAAAAATCTTCAGGGAGAGAACGAGCTAAACAAACGAAAGACGACGGAACGAACGACCGTACGAATGGATGTCGTACGACCGAACAAACAACACGACGAGAGACTAAACGAACGACGCACAAACGATACTAACGACAACACGAACGAACGCGACTACCGACCGACGACCTAACTAACTACCGACCACGAGACAGAAATAGGGAGTCTAGAAGCACGAAGGGAGTCGAGAGAGAATGAGAGAGGAAACGATCGACAGCTAACTAGACAACAACGGCAGGAAACACAAAACACAGCTACGACTATGATCGCTCGACCTAACTATCGACAAACCGCGAAAAGAAGAAAAGAGGGAGTCTATAAGCAATAGGGAGTCGAGACAGCACAAGGAGACGAAACGGTCGCCAGCTAGCTAATTCGATGACACTCTCGAGCATACACATATACTAACACTGACAACAGGACAAGCACAGGACATCGATACACAGCAAGCACACACACTGACCATACTACTAACAAAACACAAATTGCACAATTATCACAATAACAGAAATACAGAATAGGGCACAATAACAGAACTCAAATTAACAGGGCTCATGAACATATCCACTGATCACATTCACCACAGTGCAAAATTAAGACCCATTACAGTGCTCAACAATGCATCTCAAATCACAGTTTAACATTCACAGTTCATGTAGCAATAGTAATCAAGAAAACTAAACAAGAAAATAAAGGAAATAGAGATGATTTGAAGATTAACCGTAGAAGCACAAGCCAGCGTCGGTGAAGAGGTAGCAGGAGGAGGAGTCGGCGGTGGATGACGATGAAGCGGTGGCGTTGTGGAGTAGAGGTTGGCGAAGACAGGCGGCGGCCGACTGGGGTTGAAGAAGATCCGGTGGAGGAGATCGGCGATGGCCGTAGAGCGGCGTCGTCGATGTAGGCCGTGGAAGAGTAAAGGGAGGAAGGAAAAGGCAGCGCACGGGTGGAGAAGTGGTGGCCGGAGCTAGAGAAGAGAGGAGGGGCAGCGGGGCGCACCGGAGAAGCAACGCGGAGGAGGTGCGGCGGCCGGAGAAGAAGGCTGGCGGCGCAAGGAGGGGATGGGAGCTGTAGAGGGAGACGGGTGGTGCGCTAGATGGAAACGGCCGGATGTGGGGAAGGAGGCAGGATAGGAGCGGCAACAGAGAGATGCGTTGAAGTGAGCCGGCCGGTGGATCTGGAGATGGAGGAGCGGTGAGGAGCAGCGGGTGGAGAAGGGAGAGAGAGACGCGGCGCAGAGAGATAGCGCGCCGACGAGCTGTGGCCCGGCGCTCACCGGCGGCCGGAGATGGAGAAGGGCGTGGGGGAGAGCAAGGAAGGGGAAGGGTAGAAGAACCGGGCTCAGGGATTCCACAGGCGGCGGCTAGGGTTTTGTGGCCGATTGGGGATTTCGGCATTTTGCGTTTTAGCCATCCAGGTTTCTGGGATTTACAACAAAGTCCTTTTCCAATGTAATTTCTTCTGATTTAGACCTCCGGAGCTCTGGTTTCTTCGCGATTTGATCCTACGCGTCCGTGACGAAGCGCACATCTATACGGAGTAGTCTCGGAATGCCAAGTTTGTCGTTTATGCACCTCGATCGCGTCGGCCTGCAGAAAAATGTAAAATAGTCCAAATTGAGCAATTAATTATAGAAAAGCGTGTAAATGATGATAAATGGTCCCAAAATGCGAAAAAATGAGGGTAAAATGACGGCTAAATATATGCAAAAATGACGCATATCACATAGAACAACTTGGAGTTGATATGCTTTGTAAGATGACTCTTCACGTAACTTGTCTGCACTTGTGCAACACAAGCTGCATTATCTTCATAGATAATTGTGGGAGCTTGCCCACAAGACTGCTGGACGTGGTGAATCATTCGTCGGAGCCAAGCACATTCTCGTGCGGCTTCATACAACACTATAATTTCTGAGTGGTTCGTCAAAGTCGCTACAAGACTTTACTTAGACAATTTCTATGAAATTACAGTTCCACCACATAGAAATACATGGTCTGTTTGTGACCTTTTAGTATGCTGGTCCGACAGATACCCTACATCTGCATAGTCAGTTATATTCAAATCTTGGTTCTTTCTGTAGAACAACCCAAGATCCTTACTTCCTTTGAGGTATCGGAAGATGTCATTTATTATCTGCCAATGCCTTTTGGTAGGTTCTGCACTATGTCTTGCTAATAGGCTTACGGCAAATGCAATATCCGGTCTAGTGCAGTTTGCTAAGTACATAAGTGCTCCTACTGCACTTAAGTATGAAAATTCCGGTCTCAGGACTTCCTCCCCCTCTTCTCTAGGTCGGTACGGATCTTTTTCTTACTATAAAGATCTCCCGATCATCGGTACTTTCGATGGGTATGCCTTCTCCTTCAGGGATATGCTCGAGCTGCAGGCCTAAGCAATATTTGATTTTACCCAAATCTTTCATTTCAAATTCTGACTCCAGGTAAGTACTTGCTTCTTTTATATCTTCCAAGGTCCCAATGATATTCATATCATCTACATATACTGAGATTGTGCAAAATCCATTCTAGGATCAACGTATAAATACACAGGGACAATCTTCATTGTTCATTTAGCCTTTCTTGTATAGAAAGTCACTTAAGTGATTATATCACATCCTGTCTGATTGCTTAAGTCCATGCAGTAATTTCCTAAGTTTCACACTGGACAGATTTCTATTTGCTCTGTCTTGGTTCGGAATAGGGATACTTTCAGTACATTCATATAAATTTCCGAATCTAAGTTTCCATAAAGATATGCAGTTACCACATCCATCAATTTTATTTCTAAGTTCAGGTTTACTGTCATTGAGATTAAGGATCTAAAGGTGATTCCACTAATGACTAGAGAGTAGGTTTCTTCATAATCAATTCCTGAACGTTGAGTGAAATCTTATGCAACAAGCCTTGCTTTATATATTACAACTTCATTTCTTTCATTTCTCTTTTGAACAAATACTCACTTATGTCCTACAAGGTGCATATGAGGAGGTGTACAGCTTACAGACACAAACATCTCTCTTTTATTCAGAGATAATAATTTAGTTTCTATTGTTTTTTTCAATTTTTTTTAAACTGATCTTTTTTTACATCTAGTGAACGATGCAGATTTTAGATCAAGATCAATAATTACAGTAATTTTCTTTGTAAAATAGATATAACATTGGCTACTCGTACCGTTTTCGTCGCTGCAACTCACCGAAGTGCGGGCGTCAGCGGTCCGATAGAGCCATAGAGGTTTAGCCTGGCCCAGTGCTGGGACAAGATTGTTTAGTCTCTCTCCTGCAGTCCCCTCCTCCCCTCTCATCTCGCCTGACCTCGCCGGGCGCCGCCGCTCCCACGATCTCGCCGGCCGCCGCGTCCGTCACCGTAGCCGCCGGCTGCCGTGGCCAATCTGGAACCCCAAGCCGCTAACTACGCGAGGCCCTAGAGAATAGAAAGATCCCTCCTGGGATGGCGAGCCAAGAGAAGCCCACCGCGCCGTCGCCATCGCCGCCGCCTCCACTGGTGTCGGAGGGCGCCCCCAGGGTCCGCGGGTTCGGCGGAGGCGCGGGCGGCGGCGGGTACCCCAACCCACCGGACGCGGCGATCCCCGACGCGGCGACGCTGCGGGAGCAGTGGCGATTCGCGGTGCGGCAGTACAGCCGGTGGTACTCCCACGCATGGGGCACCGCCATCCTCGCCGGTGCCGCCTTCTTCGGCCTCGGCTGGCTCGTCAAAGGCTCCAACCCCCTCCCGTCCCGCGCCGAGCCCCACGCCTCCAACGACGCCAACGCGAACGAGGAGAGGTGACCGGTGAGAGCCCCCGATTTTTGCTTGTTCCAGTCCTTGATTCTTTTTTAAAGAATATCGACGTCGAGTAGTTCTTCATCTGTTGGTAGATATGGGGAGTGTGACATTGGTTTCCAAGAGCTTGGAATTGGTTTCGATAGGATTGGACTTGCAAAGAGGAAAATTTGGGCAGGGTTTGGGTGTTAGGATGGTGTAAAAGAGAAGAATGGGGTGCTAGTTCTTGCCTAGTAGTGTAACTAGTTTGATCAAGAATGGAAGATACTAGAGCAAGATTTGGACCTTGTTTGTATCATTCAAGGCTTTGATGTGCTTAAATGGGGCAAAGCCGGAGTGTAGGCCTGTTGTGCAAGTTCGTAATGCTGCTTACTTTTAAGACATGTAGTTAGGTAATGCTTAAAACTGTGCTTTTGTTTACGACAGAAAATCATCTCGTGGTTTTTTTGAGATTTAACAAAAAGAAACAAAATTTTCAGATCAGGCATTTATTAGTTCTTAAACATTTTGAGCGGATAGGGTAGG
Source organism: Dendrocalamus latiflorus (assembly GCA_017311315.1). Classification (NCBI taxonomy): domain Eukaryota; kingdom Viridiplantae; phylum Streptophyta; class Magnoliopsida; order Poales; family Poaceae; genus Dendrocalamus; species Dendrocalamus latiflorus. Next base: position 23,345,311 of record CM029659.1, on the reverse strand, counting down.
TGACAGTTGGGAAATCTGCACTAACTCCATCATTTTCGTTTTTGTGCGAACACTATATATAGACACATAAGCTGAGTGAATGTTTGATCTTAGATCAAATATTTATATTCTAATTGATTAATTTAAATATATATCTTGTCCGCTTGTTTCGTTTGGTTTCTAGTTCACTATTCCTTAATTTCATCTTTTCAGGCTTTTTGGAGTTTTTGGGCTTTTTACCCTTTCTTTTTTTCCCATATTCGTTTGCATTATTCGTGATGTGCTAACCTGTTTTTTCCTTTTTTAAAAAAATTTAATTATGCTAAATGGCCACCAACAGCTACAGTGTAAAATAAGCCATAAGCCACCAATAAAAGCCCAAATGAGCAGCCTTGAATTATCGAGGATTGGAATGATCCTCACCAGGATTTGTTTGGTAAGTAAATTTTGGAACGATTACTTGCTAGTACCTTGTGTTCAAGAGGATGTTAATAACTTGGACTTAGTCGTTTTGACTTTCAAGTAATTGAATAAAATCATTTCAACATTCAATTTATTTGAGCATCTGAAAGCTTCAAAGTGGAAACACAAAACTTGTATCTTTGAGGCTTTGTACAAGTTATGATAGTCACCACAAAGTGGAAACACAAAACTTGTATCTTTGAGGATTTGTATGAGTTAGGATAGTCACAACAGAGCTGATATATGGTTGCCTTGTGACCTCTTGGTTATTTACCTTTGTCAAGTGCAATTAGAATTCTTTTCTGAAATATTGTCTGCCCCATGTTTGCACAGCTAACAGATGTTTGTCTTCTTCTATAAGTTGGAACTGGTTGCTTCAGATTCTTTTAATAATATAAAAATCTAGGACTTTGTTTTGTTGAGTTTCTAATACAATAATGATGTAGTATCTTATCAACCAACATTTGTCAAGGTTTTGTCTAGAATGGTTATTGTCATCTCATATAGTTGGTGAATTGCATTATCAGGGTGGGATTTAAGTTAGTTTGCTAAAGGTTTAGCAAGGAAGGAGCAAAATTGAGAATGTGAAGTTGTGAACCTTGTTTTTTATCCTTAGGGATCAGAGAAATCAAGCTATTGTGGACAAAAGGGCAAGAACTAGCAGTTGCTTTCATTAATGCAGATTTTACCTGGTGGGTAATAGATCTTTTTACTTGGCTTTTCCTTAGATACTTAGATGCAATGAATTTGGCAGTTACCAAGATATTACAGGAAACAAGCAACTCAAACTTTGTTCGGGCTGCTAATTCCTAATTGTGTGGAGCAGTTAGGATATGTGATTTTATTTTGGTTGATCATGGCTTTATTATATGTGTTAAAAGTCTTTTACAGTAAAGATATCATCCTCATTTATTCATCACCTCTTCAATGATACATGTTGAAGTTTCTTCTGTATATCAAAGTTACCATTTGGCAACACAAAAGCTAAAACTGTTTTCTTCTTTCTGTCAAGGCTTACATAGACGGTGCTTTGTATGCTTGTTTATTTAGGTAGATATTGTAAGTAATTTGACACACTGAGTCACTGACTCCATTTGTCACATTCTAGTGCTGCACTTTAGGAAGTTTGTCTGCCTAAACCCAAATGGCTGGTTGGGCAATGCTGAAATTGTCGACAAGTGCAAGGCCTATCTACCTTCTTTTCCTTCTTTTTGACTGAACCATCGTGAGTTATCTTCCAAATATAACCAAACACGTAATTGCAATTGTGACTTGTGAACGACAAATCTTAATTTGTGAAAATTACATGAGGGGTGTGCCATGACAATTTTACGAAATTTACAATGGCAAAGTATTAGCAAACCACCATGAGAGGTTTGAACTCCAAAGTCAAACTCGACTTGTTGATATATATTTGATTATTAATTTGTTTAGCTTTGGCAACCCCTCTGTCACAGCCCTTAGATCTTAGGTTGTAGCCGTGACTTCCCGCCGGAGGTGCTTGGGCCTGGCGGCGACCCAATCTACCCTGGCTTCGTGCCGCCAGCAGGGCGTCAGGAAACAGGGGAATAGGTAAAGTAACTAAAACTCTTTATTTTCTTCTTGTCCCCAAACTATGAGGTTACAAGGCTATATATATAAGACTAGGACCGGGAAGAGTACAGCTCTGCACCCGAGTCCGATTCTAATTCCAATTACTTGCTAATATTAGAATCCAATTAGGATTGCTGCAGCCGCTTCATGGCTTGCTATGCCGCCTACGAGTATATACTATAACATCTCTCCCCTCCTCGCGAAGCAGCTCGTCCTCGAGCTGAAATGTTGGATAAGTCTCCCGGAAAAGTGCCAAAGGAACCCAAGAAGCATCAGCAACTGGCGTGCCTGTCCACTGGATAAGAATCTGCAGCTGGCCTTGTCGCCGCTCGGTTTTTAAAGCACGCAAAGGGGTGGGAAGCACCCGACCCTGTTGGAGAAGAGGCAGTGGTGGTAGGGTGGATGGTGGAACCCCCTGAAACTTCTTCAATAAACCGACATGGAAGACATTGTGGAGTTTCGCCGATGGTGGTAATGCCAGCTTGTACGCAACTGAGCCAATGCGCTCCAGAACTTTATAGGGGCCAAAATATTTAGGTCCCAGCTTGGTACCCACGGAAAATCCAAGAGAGGCGGCCGGCCGGTGAAGAAGGCGTAACCAAACAAAGTCCCCCACAGCGAAAGTGATGTCTCGATGCTTTTGATCATAATACTTCTTGGCATACTCCTGAGCCTGAAGAAGACGGTCGCGGATATCATGCAGAAACTGATCACGGGCAAGCAAGGATGCTTCCACAGATTGGACTGCAGCTGTGCCCTTGTCATAAGAAAGCAATGTTGGTGGATCGCGTCCGTAGACTACTTTGAAAGGAGTCTCACGCAATGCTGAATGAAATGAGGTGTTATAGCAATATTCCGCCCAAGGTAACCATTCCAACCACTGACGAGGCCGATCCCCTGTCAAACAGCGTAAATACATGGAGATGACTTTGTTAACGGCCTCCGTTTGACCATCCGATTGAGGGTGATAAGCTGAGCTCAGGTGAAGGCGAACGCCCGCCAGGCGAAACAAATCTTGCCAAAAATTGCTAGTGAAAACTGGGTCGCGATCACTCACAATCGCGGATGGAATCCCATGTAAGCGCACAATCTCATCGAAGAAGACCCGAGCCACCGTAGTTGCTGAATAAGGGTGAGCCAAAGGAAGGAAGTGCGCATACTTTGAAAAACGATCGATGACTGAGAGGATGACTGTTTTGCCATGAACGCGTGGGAGCCCCTCAATAAAGTCCATGGCAACATCGGACCACGGCTGTGACGGTACTTCCAGAGGTTGAAGGAGGCCCGCTGGGTGTAGATGTTCAATTTTGTTACGCTGGCACACAAGACAGGTGCGCACGAACTCCTGAACCAGCTTTTTTGCTCCGGGAACGTGAAAGTCCTTGCGCAATCGGCACAGCGTCTTCTGAATGCCTTCATGAGCTGCATGGGCCGAAGTAAGGATGGACTGCAATGAGGGCGACGAAGCTGGCACATAAACCCGGTTGGAATGGAGTATGAGACCATCCTGTATTGTCCAGGGGCTGCCCAGTAGACCGGCTTCTATGTCAGAACGTAGTTGCTGCAACTCCGGTGAGGATAAACTCTCATTGCGTAATTCTGGGAAAACGGCAAGAGTTGGTGAAGAGATGGCCATTAGACTTGTTGGAGGACAATCACGTCGAGATAAAGCATCGGCGACTATGTTCAAGCGTCCCGGCCGGAATTCAACTTTAAAATCAAATCCAAAGAGCTTGCTCACCCAGTGGTGCTGTGGAACGGTGGACAGGCGTTGATCCAACAGGAACTTTAAACTGTAATGGTCGGTACGAATAAGAAAGTTGCGACCCCATAGATATGGTCTCCAATGACGAACTGCCTGGACGAGACCAATGAGTTCCCTCTCATAAGCTGGAAGCTTAGTATGGCGAGGTACCACCGGGCGACTGAAGAAAGCGATTGGTCCTGAGCCTTGATGAAGGACTGCCCCAATTCCTGTGCCGGAGGCATCGCATTCGACAATAAAGTGTTGCGTGAAGTCTGGCATATGTAAAACCGGCGCAGCTGTCAATGCATTCTTAAGAGCTTCTAATGCTTGCTGCGCCGCAGGGGACCATCCAAAAGCGTCTTTCTTAAGTAGATTGGTGAGGGGTGCTGCTATCTTCCCAAAGTCGCGAATAAATTTGCGATAATAACCCGCGAGGCCGAGAAATCCACGCAATGCTTTGATTGTTTTGGGCTGTGGCCAATCTGCAATCGCCTGGACTTTGGACGGATCCATAGCTACTCCCCCTTCGGAAATTACATGGCCAAGGTAGGAGACTGAAGAGAGGCCAAAGGAACACTTCGATTGCTTGAGGTATAGTTGATGCTGCCGAAGGAGAAGAAGAACCTGGCGGATGTGCTGCAAGTGTTCGGCCCAAGAAGTGCTGTAGATTAAGATATCATCGAAAAACACCAAAACGAAGTGTCGCAGGAAGGGCCGGAGGACAGCCTGCATCAAGGCCTGAAATGTGGCTGGAGCATTAGTCAATCCAAAGGGCATGACTAAGAATTCGAAAAGACCCTCATGTGTGCGGAATGCCATCTTAAAGATATCCGCCGGGTGCATGCGGACTTGGTGATAACCTGACCGAAGGTCGAGCTTTGAGAAGAACCGAGTGCCCCGAAGTTCATCCAATAGCTCATCGACCACTGGAATTGGAAACTTATCTTTGATGGTCAACTCATTGAGTGCCCGATAATCGACACAGAAGCGCCAAGTGTTATCATGTTTCTTGACCAACAAAACCGGAGAGGAAAAGCAAGACTGGCTCCGTTGAATGATGCCGCGTTTGAGCATGTCGGAGCATTGTCGCTCCAACTCATCTTTCTGGTGGTGTGGGTATCGGTATGGGCGGACCGATACCGGAGTCGTCCCTGGCTTGAGATGGATATGATGGTCTTGCGGCCGAATTGGAGGGAGTCCGGTTGGTTCGGCAAAGAGGTCATCAAACTCCTCCAGGAGGGGCTGTAGCGAGTCCTGTCCTGTCTGAACGAGAGCATGCAAAGTTGGGGTAGGTGTTAATCCTTGCCACTGCACTCGGCGACCTGCTAGCCAGAACATCATGGTGAGGTCATCAAAATCCCAAAGAATTGGGCCTAGTGTCTTCAACCATTGGACCCCCAGGACGATGTCAAAGCCACTCAAGGGTATGCCATAAGCTTGAATGCTAAACGGGGTGTTGTTCACCATGAGCTGGAGATTGCTGCAAAATCCTGTAGAGGCCAATTTAGCGCCGTTTGCTATTTGGACGTTGAGGTTCTGGCGGGGAAGGAGTTGCAGTGCTGCTAATTGGACAGCCCGAGCGCTCAAAAAATTGTGAGTGGAGCCGGAGTCGACGAGGGCAACGAAGGACTGAGTACCAATTGTTACTGCCAGCTGCATGGTGCCCCCGTTGGATGCTCCTGTGACTGCGTGGAGAGATATCTCCGGGGATGGTTCTTCAGCCTCAATAGCATGCAGTCCCGACTGGTCCGTGATGGTGTCATTGTCCCCATTCATATCAATATAAGCCAAAAAGGGTTGCTTGCAACGGTGCCCCGGCAGAAATTTGTCGTCACAGTTATAACATAAGCCTTTCGCACGGCGATCAGCCAATTCTGTTGGTGTAAGTCGGCGAAATGGTTTGGCCGGTCGACCCCCCACTGCTGCCCCTGGCGGTGGTGGTTCATGTGGTTGTCCTTGAGCCGGCATTGGTGTAGAGGGATGTCGATGCTGTGGACGCCAAGTACGTGGTGCCGATGATGTGTTGGCCGTGATTTGCGCACGGCGCTCATAGGCACGGGCGAGACTCATTGCCACCTGAAGGCTGGCTGGTTGCTGCAGCTCCACATCAGTTCGAATAGGCTCGACAAGACCCGCAGTGAAGATTTGCACCTGGTGCTGGGGTAAGAGGCGATCAGCCCTGCAAAGTAATGCTAGGAAGTTGGTCTGATACTCACTAATTGATCCAGTCTGACGCAGACGAGTTAATTCTCCCAAGGGATTACTGCGGGTTGGCGGACCAAATCTCATGTGGCAGAGGTCTGTGAACTGGCGCCATGTCGGCTGTCCCTCGTCACGCTCTAACTGAAAATACCATTGTTGAGCGATCCCCGTAAGATGGTAGGCTGCCAGCCAAACTTTGTCTCCCTCCTCTGTGCGCTGGCCGCGAAAAAATTGTTCACAGCGGTTGAGCCAGGACAACGGGTCATCTATGCCGTCGTATGTGGGAAACTCCAGCCGGTGGTATCTCGGAGCAGAGGAATATGAATTTGATGTCAATTGGTGGCGCGAGCCTGTGGAAACTAGTGATGGCGCCATCGGCTGCGGATGAAACTGCGGTACCGGCTGCTGCTGGCTGAATTGGGGTATGGGCGGCGGTAGGCGGAACATGATGTCGCCTGATACAACCGGATAGCCCTGAGTGGATGTCGATGGCGGCGCGTAACCCGCGGAAACGGGAAACAGCGATGGGTCTGCGGAAGTGGAGATGGGTGGCAGGGGGGCAGCGGCGGATGGATTTGGGAGAGTCCCAGATGCAGCGAAAGAGGGAATCTTCTCCGATTCAAGGGCAACAATCTTGGAATTGGTGGTGATGCTCTGGCGAGTTAGATCGGAAATCTTCTCTTGCATCTCCGCCATCTGCGCTTGCAGCGCTTTGAACATGGCGCTCACGGAGGAGGCATCATCCCCAGAATCTGAGCTAGGCATCCCTGATACCAAGTTGTCACAGCCCTTGGATCTTAGGTTGTAGCCGTGACTTCCCGCCGGAGGTGCTTGGACCTGGCGGCGACCCAATCTACCCTGGCTTCGTGCCGCCAGCAGGGCGTCAGGAAACAGGGGAATAGGTAAAGTAACTAAAACTCTTTATTTTCTTCTTGTCCCCAAACTATGAGGTTACAAGGCTATATATATAAGACTAGGACCGGGAAGAGTACAGCTCTGCACCCGAGTCCGATTCTAATTCCAATTACTTGCTAATATTAGAATCCAATTAGGATTGCTGCAGCCGCTTCATGGCTTGCTATGCCGCCTACGAGTATATACTATAACACCCTCGCTATAAGATCAAGTAGCATTTTTTTTAGCATTTTCAGTTTTAGTCAACAAAGCTACTACCTTTGGTCCAATTTAGATGTTAGCATTTTTTTTCCTGTTGTTTTGTTTTTGTTGGCAAATACCTGTTGTTTTGTTTTTTCTTGGCAATTTTCTCCCCAAATACCCCATTAAATGCTGATTTTTGAGAGATGCCCTATTGAATGCTGATTGATACTAGTAGTATCAAATAGATAGGTGTACAATTAATAGGAGCAAACAATGTCACAAATTAAGGAATCAACAACTTGTTCTATGTGCGTATATCTAAAACAATATCTAACTTAGATCGAAGGTATTAATTGGCTAATTGCTTTGCATGCGACCAAGTAGTGTACGATAAAAGGCTAGCAATTTGATCATAAAATTGTGAAGATCCACCATCCACTTCATGTGTATTCGATATTTTGTATATGATAATTTTCTAGTGGGATCTTATTTTAAGCCTTCTCTTAGTCTGCTGTGCCGTTCTGCTAAGTGTTATGTTTGTAGCATCATTAGGTGAACGTTCTGTACATCGTCCCTTCATAAATACTAGTAATTTCTTGCCATGTATCATTTTTATTTTCAACCTCATTTGCTATGTATTGAAACTGCCGTTTTCACTCAGCTAAGATTTTTCCCCCAGAATGCATCAGTTCTTTGTGTAGGATAGTTGAAATCGGTACATGGCATTACTAACAATGTGTTCTTGTGTGCTGCCGTGAAATACAAACAAGATGATTTTGCAACTGCAATTGCCATATAACTCGCTGACATTTTAACATTCTCTTACAAATGTCATTCTATATAGGTGTCTTTGATAAAATTTGCTTCGCAGGTAATCCTCTTCCCACTAGTGCAAAGTTCAAATGTGCTGTAACTGGTAAAGGAAGCTAGACCAAGCCAGCAGAGAAATTCATGCAGAATAGCGGAACTTGTCTGAGGGCAGGCCAGTAGTGACCTGCTTTCTGTTCCTCCACTTGTATATTTGCTTAAGTCTCTGCAAAATAAGGGAACTTGGCATTGCTGCCGTGTGTTCTTTGAAGTATCTTGTAAATACGGACGAGATGATTTTTCGTTCTTTATCAACGAAGTATGATAAGAGTTCTTTGTTGAACTGTTGTTTGTGACAAAGTGCAGGATTGTATGATTCCATTAATATATTGTTTGTGAAAGTTCATGATTTTGCTAGAGAAGTCGTCATACTTTGTTTGAGGTGTCATGCATATTTTGCATGAGCAGTGGATGTGCTGATAAAGCACAAGAGGATGCCTTACAGTTAGCTACTACTATTCTGGTATGAAGCTAGTGCAAATAACAACTACTATTCAGACACTGTACAGCAGATGCACGACAATAGCTAAAATTCGTTCCACTCTACCGTCCTTTGCTTTTAGAAGCAACTCAAGTGTGAAATTTCTCGCATCATTCTAATATATACACTCCTTGTAAAATGTCCAGCGCGGCATACAAACAAGTACATGTTTCAACCTCGCATGGTATAAAAAGACCAGCATCTTGCAGTCCAGACACAAACCAAGTAACTGGAGCACCTCGCATGCCTCACAGATTACTTCTGTTGTAACTTACGACATCACCATTTTACAACACATCCCTGGGGAAATTCCTTCGCAAAAGAGGAGTTTGAAGCTACCTTCGTTTGATACTGTGCCTGCTGGGCATCATGAATCCGCGCCAGCAGAAGGCACGCCCCATTCTGCCCAGAAGCTCGTACGCCACGGCAGTCCGGTCAGGATGAGCACAAGGTCAAGATTAGATGTCCGTTCATGCTTGCGTGCGAGGACGTTCGTTTCGGTCCTTCGCCGACATCTGCATGATGACATCGTTCCACGCATCGATAGGCCCGGGCAAGCACCAGTGCAGGCAGTCATTCTGGACTTTGGCTGCCCCTTCTTTCTCAAAGGGATGATACGTTCTGTAAGGGCCGGGGTGCCCGTCAGGCCTTAGCAGTGAGAGCTGAAATGTGTCGAGCAGCTTCAGGCGGCCAGCGTTGCTGGGCCCGTCGTCTGCCACTGCCCTGGCAAACTCCTCCCCCTCGATCCTCCACATCCTAGCGTCCGATTCTCTGTCGCCGGCCTCTCCTGGCTTGAATGGCACCGTCCTGTTGCAGGTCCCGCCACTGGACCACTCGCCGTTCTCAAAGTGTGACGGTGTCCATGTCCTATAGAAGACTACTGGCTTGTGCGGCGATGAGGTGATGAACCGGAAGGCCTCCCTGAGAGACTTGCGGAAGGAGTACTCAGAAGCTATCTCTGTCAGGTTCTTGTTCTGGCAATAGTGGCAGCCAATTACACTTCCATTCTCCCAGAAGACTGCGGTTTTGAAGAACCATTGCCCTGTCGATATCACGACGTAGTCAAAACTGTTCCATTGCCTTGTCCAGTTTGTGTCAAGAATGCCAAAGTGTAGTTGGAGCTCAGAAGATGACACCCCGTCATCATCCTCGAAAATTTCAGCTTTGATCAGGAATGGAGACCAGACAAGAGAGAGCGTGAAATTGTGTGAAGGGAAGTGCCATATCCTGGATTTGAAAGTTTTGTCATGGTAGACCTCAGTAGGGTCTTCAACCTGAATTAACAAAATGATTTACTAATCAAATATTTTAGTTTTTGAAAACAATCCTATTATGAAAAATTCAAGCAAGCACAACTGATAGCATCCACATACAGATATATGTACAAGACAAATCTGAATGTGGAAAAAGCACAAGATGGAGTTTAGAAACTCATAACTACCGTTAGGTATTAAAACATCACATCTTCAGCTCACCGACATATCCTCAATAAGAACGGCATAATCTATCATTTGTTCTCTACTTCTCAAGCATAAAGTAAATGATGTTTGTTATCTCCCTAGCTTGAGATATCAATGGATGTTTGTGAAGTATAAAAAATATATCAAAAGGTGATAAATTCGCAATCTGCAAGGCCCACTGAAGATGCAGTGGCAAATGCAGAAGGGGACTGGACACCTTTAAGGATCTTAATATGTTCGTATGTCACCTCAAATCTTTATCTTACCGACATGAGTGAAAGAATTTATCATTCATCTTACTAACAATAATCAATAAACATGTCATTATTGATTCCAGCTAAAACACTATGCACAATTAGGGAAAATATAGCACCGGAGAAAGTGAGGTAGTAATACGAACATCACAATTAGGGAAAATATATCACCGGAGAAAGTAAGGCAGTAATTCGAACATACTACAGGATCAATGGAGAAAACAACCAACAGGCAGATTTACACAACCTACAAATAGGACTTCACTCTGTTCACACTTGACAGTAATGCAGACTGTATCAACTATATAGCATCTCAAGAAGAACAAAAAGAGTACTATTAGCCTATTAGGCACTCATCGGGTATATTTAGTGATATAAGTCAACGGTCAGAACCAATAGACAAATCTTACAAGCATTGACTACTAAGCATATAATCAATCTAAATTAAATGATAAGTGTGACATATTAATGGCAAAGAACAAAGTTCATTGTAAACGTGGATTTTGGAGCTATAAAAAGGGGCAACTAAATCTGTTTTACTAAAAATAAAGTGCATATATATTATACTGACAGACGTATCGAAAATAGACAGTGGTCAACAAATGTATTATGGAGGAGTATATGTTAAAGTGTTCATCAGATTCAAGATGGCAATCATTATTTTTCTGAAGACATGTAATACGATGAATTAATCACATAAAACACTTAAAACTCATGGAATACCTTTGCAAGAAGACAAAGCAATGATTGGACGTGATTGCGAAGGATTGAATCACCAATGAGTGCCCAATGTTTGCCCCGCTTGCCCTCCAAAAACTTCTTGCCGTCAAACGGTGGTATGTCACAACCATATGGCTTCCACCTCCAATAAAGATAATCGTTGTCAGGCCTTCCATTTGTCATGCAGTTCTGCGGAGACTCAATGAAGCGGCAGCTTGCATTAGTATAAGCTGGGGCAGACGAATCAGGGACCCATTCGCCATGGAAAAGATCGCACCTGTCTGCATGTGTCAGAAAATACAGTGTCAATTACGAAGGAAAGAACACTAAAAAGTAAACAAAGAGAGAATTGATGCGGATTTTGTCAAGAATGAAACAAAAGCAAACAATGTTCTTCCTAAGAAGATCCAAAATCAATTTCTTGTTACAAAACTGACGAATTCTCCAAAGTACCTTCTTGAGAATCTTCCTTGGTGTCTGGATCTGTTTGAGGTATCGAAGCACTCACAGCAACATCTGTATCTTCTTTCTCTGTTTAATACAAGGAACATTTCACAGAGCCAATGAATTGTCTGTCAGGCGAAAGATACAGCATTGGAAGACAAAAAAGAACCGAACAGTCTTCTCTCTTCTTTTTTTTTTTTTTTGCGAGGAACAAAATTGTCTTTCACCGCCCAAAATAACAAGTAATTCCACTTGTATGATGCAGACAAATGCATCTAAGAAGCATACCTTCTTGGGAATCTTCCTTCTTACCTGGAGCTGCTAGAGATAGTGAAGCACTCACAACAACAAACGTATCATCCGTTTCTGCTCATTACAAGCAACGTATTACAAAGACAACTATAAGTACCAAACCATGCTCTAATTAAGTTATCAATAACAAACCTATTGCAAAGAAACTGGGCATTCTTCCCAAATGGAGGGTGCTCTCAATGAGACCCTTTTGGCGAAGAGCTCGCACCGTTAGCATTTTACCGCTGTAACGCTCGCTCTAAAAGCCCGCACCAACAGTTCATAGAGGATCTAACTGTCTTGTTTGTTTCACTAAACTAATCAAAGGGATCAATCACACTCTTCCACCTGGAGGCATCTCCCCCACAAGTTCACAGAATAAATACAGGTACCAAATGCCAAACTACGGAAGCTACTGTTCCAAAACATGCATCTAGGGTCAAACACAAGACAAATAATAAACTCAAGAAACGAGACGAGATCCACGCAGCCCCTGAACACTAAACTATATTTAAGTAGATCATGATAAGCAAAGAGTAAAGCTTTCTCGCTCGGAAATTTTAGAGCTTTTTACCCAACAAAATTATTTACTTCTTTGTTCTTCAAAAAAAATATTTCTTTTTACGTTTTGTAGGTTTTTTTTGCAATAACCCAATGTGGAGAGTTTTTTTGGAAGACTCATCTCTCTCTCTATATATATATATAGGGATAGGTATCACTGGAATGTTTTCTTTCTATCTATCATCTAAATTTATGATCTTTGATTAGAGATCAAGAGGTTTTTATTTTTTTTAAAGAGGAAGATTTTTTTCAAAATAAGACATAGAATTCAAAGGGACGGAAGAATTCATGACTATTGGATCTCTAATTCAATAGTCCTAAATATAGATAATAGTTAGAAAGAAAATATCTAGATGATATTTACCCCTCACACATATATAGAGGTATATTAGAGGTGGGAGTAATTACACTCGAAAGTAAAAAGTATTTTTCATATATATATATATATATATATATATATATATATATATATATATATATATAGTGTCCAACCTCCATGAGTGAGATTTTCCATCCATGTTAATGACTTCCTTTCCATACTATTTCACTAGCACACATCTAAAAACAATTCAAAAGCAGGGAGGCTTGGTGCCCGGACACCATGATGCCCATTTCAGCGATATATATATATATATATATATATATATATATATATATATATATATATATATATATATATATATATATATATATATATATATATATAGAAACAGAGTACATAGACAAGGGAAGATTTTCATATTAGTAAAAAGACATCTTCTCATGTTGCAAATTCCAATAATTCGATTAATAAATGCCAAACCCAAACTTAAGTACTATAATTCTTTATTAGAAGCCACAGCTACAGGCTACAGCTAGGCCGCCTTTCTTGTTTCAATAACCAACAAAACAAAACAAAAAAATGAAAAGGGGTAAAGAACAAACAACAGTCCAAGAACCGCTCACCGTTGGGAGGCAGCCGGCCGCCGGTTTCCCACGCCGGCGCCGTCACGACGAGCGCAGCCTCCTCCGGCGCGGCGGTGGGCGGCAGGAGGTAGGCGGAGCGGTCGACGAGCAGCCGCAGCGCGAGGCCGGCGAGAAACAACGACAGCAGCAGCTTCAGGGCCACCCGCCCGCCGGCCGCTACCTTCATCTGCGCCGGCGCCGGCGGCCACGGCTCCCCCCACTCCATCCCCATCCTCTTCCGCGTTCTCTCGAACACCACCGCCAACCCCGTGCGAGCGCTTTGGTGCAGTGCAGTGCGGTGCAGTTGCGTGTGTTTGTTAGATATGTGGGGTCACAAAGGAGAAGGGCAATATAGGCAAAGGAGGGAAAACGGTGGTGTTTCGGTGGCATTGGCCATGTTTTCACGCTTTTTGGGTGACTTTTGGCTCTCTGGAAACTGGAATGAATAAAGTAATTTTTTGAAGTGGATTTTTTATATAGTTTTTTAAGTTTAAAATTATGTATATCGTCTATATCAATAATTCTGTTATCTATTGTTGTCTCAATAAACATAAGTAAAAAATCATCAACTATAGCCAAAACCCCTTAACCGTAACCCAAAAGATCAGAACCAATATCGGCGAAAACTGCCAACAAGGAGTGGGTGCTTTTGCATGAACCCCCTCATGTTCTCACCAAAGGTTGTTGTTTGCAAAGGCTCTCCTTCCTATTTTTACATACGCCATTTGGAGGGGAAATTAGCTCTCTAGCACGGAACGTATTTTCAAATAACAAGGTTGGAGAGTTGCAATGTTCGTGGAACGCACCAGAAAGTTGATGAGTATCAGATATCGTTAGAAAATGGCACTGCCATATAGCAAATGATCGAAATATAAATATGGCAATTCATGATTGGCAAGGCTGCTTGGTTGTGTCATGGTGCCTATGCGCCGCGCCTGCCCTACATGCAAGCTCTAAGCTTGCCTAGGCACGAGTGCTTGTTTGTCGTACTGGGCTGGACACTTGAGCGACAAAATTGATGTAGCTGGCGTATTTTGTTTGTTACAGGAAACACACAACAAATGACATAATATTATGCTAATTTTGTTCAACTTTTCAACAATATTTTAGTGCCGTTGGCTACTTTTGCCCAAATTTAAAAGAAGCTTTTCCAACTCGCTCAGGGGATGAATTCAATAACAACTGAGTTTTCTTCCAGGGTTTCACCCCTTAAAGGATATAGGTGTAAATGAATTTTGTGTCAAGAAATAAATCCACCACAAATTCTTTGAGCTCTGGTGCCCCTGCCATTTATCAAATATTTCAATTGGCCCCTCGGAAAGCTGAACTTAAACCATTCTCTCCCCCTTCTTTTCTTGGTCGTGAAACTGAGATCAGTCTTGAAAACTTGATGGACCAAAGCATCATCTTAAGTTGTTAACCAAAGTTAATTTGTGGCCTTGCCGTGCAGGGTCACCAGCTTTGTATATGCCGTGCACCAGCTGCAACTGTATGTCACTTGACCCAAGTGTCCATGCCACGTCGGATCTATTTTTTTGCTATACCTTATATTTTTATTACGATTTATTAATTTAATAAATAGTAATTCTTTAGAGAAGTAATAGATAAAATTCATTAAAAAGCCAAAAAAAACATGTCGAAGCGTGTTGTAGACTAGTACATAGCGTTGCGTGCGTTACCATGGGATTTTGGGGTAGTAGAGGACAAGTGGTAGGCTACAAGGCTATGGTCATCATCTCAGTGTCGTTTCTGTTCTGCACCATCATGAACCATCTTCATTCTCTCGTATCAACCAAGCATGACTGACTGGCGAGGGGTGGGTGTTGGTCTTCTAGGGTTGTCTGGCCACGATCTTCCATGGGGGCCTGGTTCGATGATCACGTACGCTCTACTCTTCGAGAACGGGTTGCATTGATTGTTTTAAGTACCTGTACAGTCTCTACTTATTAGGCCCTATTTGGAATGCGGGAATTTTTCCCGATTCCTGCGGGAATTGAACTGTTTCCTGCAAAATTCCTGCAAAATTCCTGTGAAATTCCTCTGTTCCAAACAGGCCCTTAGGGTGCTGTTCGGATTTGGCGGAAATGTTTAGGAATTCTGTTGTTCACGTCAACTTAACGCGGAAATTGCATCCTACAATTACAAAGAGGCCCTAGGAAGGTATTTAAGTGGTGCTTATTTGAACTTAAAAGCTCAGGTTTATAGTTATTGTTGTATTGTAACGGTTGAAATGTATTGTAGTTGCTGGTAGTTTTTAACGTAATTAAATTTTTAAAAAAATTATAACAACACAAACAATGCAACGAAATAAGAGAAAAAAGACAAAAATAACTAAAAACAAAAAGATGAAATTAAGGGTCTGTTTGGATCCTATGGGCTAACAACTAGTTGCTAATTTTTAGTCCTTGTGGATCCAACTAGTTGTTAGCCAACTAGTTGGCCAAACCCAGCTAATGAGGGCTAAAGGACCAGTCGGATGGAAAAAAAGACGCCGATACCCACGCCAACCCTCCCAGCGCTAGAGGCTCAGGGGTATAACAGACTTTGTACTGAGATAGTAGTACTTATTAGTCCTTGTATCCAAACAGGACTGGGCTAATCTTTAGCCAGCTAACTACTAGTCAGCTAACAACTAGTCCTAGCTAACAACTAGTCCTAGTCCATCCAAACAGGCCCTAAGAAGTCAGAAACCAGAAGTAGAAGCCCAAATAACCAGAGGCTTCTTTCCTTGTTTTTAGTATAGTAGCATAGTACAATTATCTTGTTTGCGGATCATTGTGCTAGAGCTTCTGATGCCACTCGTCAGACGTTCATATTAATTTTTGGCTTTGATTTATAAATAGTAACAGCTTATAGATAAAAATACTCGTATGTGATATTAACTAATATAAAAGAAGTCACTTGCAATATGTACTATAATTAACTAGTATACCATATTTTAAAAAGACACTATTTTAAAAATAATTATTATAAAAAATTATTTACTATAAAAAATAGCTTTAAGAAATCAACACTAACAGGCCGTGTCTCGGGCCACTGTCCCGTCATGCTGACCAGTAACCAGCGAGCAAGGCACACCAGTGCGCTGGTTCCAGTTTAAAAACTTGTGGATGTAGTTACGTGCTACCTCATGAGTCATGCTTTCACCAAAGGTGGTTGTTGGGAGGGAAAATTAGCTCCATAGCATCTACATAATTCACAAAATATGGTTGGGGTGTTGCAACGTCCGTCATCACAGGCACCAGTAGGAGTGCAAACGGATCGAATTTGGACGTATATTATTGTTACCATATTCTAACCCGTATTTTTTTCTCCGGATTCGGTACCTATCGGATTCGGTGCCGGATCGGTCGGGATTAACCCGACCCGTTTGCACCCCTACTTGTTTGTAAGGAATACATGCAGTACAGCAAATGGAGTGGGAGGACGTACTGTCAAGAACTTGATGTTACTACTTAATAACTGATGTGGAAAATTTTATTTTACCATTGCAAAAGACAATGAAACGTCAAATAGTAGCACTAACCTGAAATCAAACTTGAAGATGTATCGGATTCGGACAGATATTGCTGTTACCATATCCTAACCCATATTTTTTCTCCGGATTCGGTACCAATCGGATTCGGTGCCGGATCGGTCGGGATTAACCCGACCCGTTTGCACCCCTAGGCACCAGAGAGTCAGTGGGTATCGGATATCGTTTAGAAAACGGCACTTCCGAATAGCAATGATCGAGATTCATTAGGCAATCCATGATGGCAAGGTTGTTCGGGTGTATTATTGCGTCTAGAGGTGGCAGTTGATTGTGCTTTTCTGGACCAGCCTAAGACCCGACTTGATGCAGATACGCACATGCTTAGCACTTTTAAGTCAAATACAATATTTCACTGGAAAAAAGTATTGAGCCGCACTAAATATTGTCAGGTGAATTTGTTTCTTAATGAATTTCCTTCTATTCGTGGGAACGATATACTACCTTACGCTAAATTATTATTTATTATTAGGTTTGAATATTATGATGATTCCGGGGCCAAAGCAATGGAGAAGCACAAGGAGGGTAATCATATTTGCTACCAAGAACAAAAAGCTCAAAGCCCATGGGAATCGAAAGGAGAAAGCCAAGCAGCCCATACAGCTGATCAAGAAGGAAAGAAGCCCATGCAGTGGGAGAGCAAAAAGGGAGGAGCCCAAGGACTAAAACTACAAGTTTTGGATAAGATTTTCAAGCCAAATTCGGACTTCCCACGTGCTCAACCCAATTCAAACTCGGATTCAACTTAGAATTCAATTCGGATTCGGTTCGGGACAGCATGACAGGCAGTTACTAAAAAGGCCATAACTTTCACAAACGGAGTCCGCTTCAGGTGTTCTTGTACTCGTTGGAAAGATAATTTCAAGGGTACGCAATGTATCTGGTCCCACCTTCAAATTCGTCACGGATAAAAAGTTATGACCGAAACAATATGACGGGTAGAAAATATAGTTTCCTTTTTGTGAGAGCTCGTATCTAAAACCATATAGGGTTGAGTTGTACTTGGTTTGGGGACCATATGGACGTCCCAATGGGCTATATAAGCCTTGTATTGGGAGCCTTTAGGGCTCAGACCACGTTAGAGAAAAATCAATCTACTAAAGTTTTCGAGTTTAGCATTGTTGCCGAAATTCCTTATGGAATTAGAAGTATCTTCTTCAATCAAGATCGTTCAGCCTTTTCGCTGGGAATTGGGTGCATGATAGATCTTCACTTGGTGGTCGGCGAAATCAACACGAGTGTGTTTTGGCGGATTAAAGAGTGTTCGTCCCTTGCACTGGCATTGGAGGATCATTACGATTCATCAAGACTTCCGTGAGTATCCATCCTACGTCGAGAAGATCGGGCGACCCCGTATCATCTTGGTATCAGAGCGCGGTTTACTCGGTAGGATCTTATCCCTTTAAATTTCAGTTTATTACTTTCTGTCCTATAGTCCAAAAACCGAAAACACAAAAAAAAATCCAAACCCTAGTTCGCATCTGCTATTTTTTCGTGAGTTTTATTAAGTCTTGATCTATTAGAAATTTTGTTTACGTGTTGATCTTTGTGTTCCTTCGCGTAACTTGATCTTGTGTCCCCATAAAACAAAACTAAAAAAATAGATTTACTCTTGAAGTTGAGTCCGTGTCCCTAACTCCTTCCGGATCAATCCGAGTACAACCCTAGAATCCAAGTCAGTTTTGGCTAGCTGTCCACTTCCGAATCCGTGTGGAATTTGCCATCCAAAATCAACTCTAGGGAGGTGTTAGTGTTCGCATTGGCTTCCTTGGACACCATACGGCTGAACACCATACATACGAGTTTTACTTATATCCTTTGAATACTTGAGACTAGTCATTGATATTGCATTGGGGGGCTGCTCTTGAATACTTCTAGCTGAACATTGGGCTTGTGCATCACTCATCCCAGCTGATCAAAAAATTTCAAAGTTTGTGACTCATATACCTCAATAGACTCAGAACAGTGAATTGAACATATTTGGGTGATTGGCAAGGTAGCAAAAAAAAAAAGAGGTGAGCAAAGAAAGAGAAAAAAAAGAGAGAGAGAAGGATGATTGGGTGAGTAGTTCAATTTCATATTTTCAGTTTAAGTAACTAAAATTCTTGAGCAATCCTGTGCCCTCTATTCTTATTTTGCAATTGGCTAGCGTCTCTCCTAGTACTTGATGCAAACGAGCTATTGTTCCTAATTGTTTCTATTAGCCCATTCCTTTGTTGCATTGATTCACATTGATTGTTGCGTGTGCGTTCATACACACCACTTATATATATTGGATCAGCACATAGGCAATATTTTCTAGCTTGGATTATTACTTAATTTTACAACATCGTGAAATTCAGATTGTGTAGGATAAAAACTTCCTAACCAAGCTCCACAAAATATCCTTTGCCGTGCAATTGTGAGTCACTTTTAAATCCGCTTGATCATCACTTGTTATTGAAACCACCTCCAAGTGTAAGTTTCTTTTGGCCTCAATTCACTTCGGAAAGGTAAAAACTTTACTTGGGAGAGAAAAAGTGAGATTGAGTGACTCCACATATTACCCATATATTGTGGCTTTTGTGTCTTCTTTGTGCTACTAACCATGTCAGGTGGAGACGACAACATGGGAGAGGAGCATGGTCTGAATTTCCCGGTGACTCGCTTTCAACATCAGGCATCAAAAAGTACATTGCAACAAGAGCTCCAATCAGGCACCTCTGCTAATCACGTACAACTTAAGGCAGATATGCAGGATTTCCGTATTGAGCTCAATCAACAAATGAAGGTGTTACACAAAAACATCGTGAATGATATTGTGCAAGCACTTCGTCCCCAACAAGAAGAAGATAGCTTTGTTCCTTTCTATGGCAGTGATGATCCAAAGGAGTATCTTGAGTGGAAATAGCGAATGGAGAAAGTGTTTAGATTTCAGAAACTTTCCAAACACCAAGAGGTGAAGCGTGCCACGAGGGAGTTTGAAGACTATGCTTATAGTTGGTGGCAACAACTAATTAGAAAACAATTCATTAAATCTTGGTCATATTTGAAGGCGTTCATGAGAAGTGAGTTTGTGCTATCCTATTATGTGCAGGAATTGCTTCACCATCTGGAGAATATCACACAAGGGAGTAATACTGTCCAAGATTACTATTTTGAACTACAAGATGCGATGTGTCGTGCTAGTGTCACTAGTCCATCAAGGGAGAAGGCATACTTCAGGGGTGGTTTAAATTCTAAGATTGCCGCTGCACTTCAACATAAATATTTTAGTAGCGTGCATGATCTTGTGAATTGTGCTATTGAGGAGGAGAAGATGACCGAGCATGGGACTTTCCCTTCGATCAAGGAGACATCTTGTGCCGCCCCAATGACACATACAATATTTGAGATGCGTCAAAACCCATGTGAGAATGAGAGCCATATAGCAAAATTGAGTGAGAGTGATAAAAAGAGTGAGCTGTGTGATCCCACCATATGTGAGTTTGAGGGCATCCAAATTGAGAGTGTGAGAGGAACACCAAAAGAGAAGAAAGAGGTAGATGATGGACAAAGTGAGGTTGATTTTGAAACTAACACATTAATGTCTACTTCTAGTATTATTTCTCACATTGTGCAGGTTGAAATTGAAGATGAGGAATTAAACATTCAACAACTGGCATCATTGGAAGTCAAAGATGAGGAGATAACCACGGTTGAATATGAAGTACTCGCTGTCCCATTGTTACATCATGATGATTTAATACCTACAACACCTACATCAACTGAAGAAAACAACAAAGGTAACAATATTGGTGCTGAAATTAATTGTGAAATGGTGAGTACTTGTGAGAACTCATATGTGGGAATGAAAATTCCATGTTCTGAAATTTCTTTGCTCAATTTACATAATGTGGAATTGATTACTCATAAGGAAGTTCTTACTCGAATATCTCCTAGTGATTCTTTGTGTTATATCATGTTTGATAAACCTAGAGAGCTATCTAGTGTGATTGAGAATGTTGCTGAAATTTCGTGTTTAAAATCACTAGTTAGTACCTATGTATATACATATAAGTTCAATTTGATTGGAAATTATGGTATAGATGATAAGTTTTATGTTTACCGATATGCATTACATGTGATAAGTTTGCTGAATTGAAATTGCATATTTTGGATAAACAAACTTTTGTGCCATATCATGATCACAATGAGATGAGTTTCAACAAATAATCAGAGTAGTGCAGTTGAAGCATGGAAGGAACTAAAAATTTTCTCCCCCATATTTGAACAACTTAATTTGGTTTGGCCCATTATTGACTTGTCCATGTGCTTAGCAAAGTCGAGGACGATTTTTTCTCATGGGAGGGAGAATGATATGAAAGACAATATTGCAATGTATACATCTTATGGTTGTTGTTACATTAACGGGTTTGTGTGGAACAACGAGAATGACACAAAAATTGATTCATACATATACCATGCATATGTGTTTTTCTTTTTATCTACTACACCTTCAGATGTTCTTGATATGCTAAGCGAAAGAAGTGTTGATGACAAACATATATACCATGCATATACGTTGTATTTTTTGCTTAGTACAATTTCAAGCTACCAAAAGTCGAGGACGGCTTTTCTTGAAGAAGGGGAGGATGATGCAGATACGCACATGCTTAGCACTTTTAAGTCAAATACATTATTTCACTGGAAAGAAGTATTGAGCCGCACTAAATATTGTCAGGTGAATTTGTTTCTTAATGAATTTCCTTCTATTCGTGGGAACGATATACTACCTTATGTTAAATTCTTGTTTATTATTAGGTTTGAATATTATGATGATTCCGGGGCCAAAGCAATGGATAAGCACAAGGAGGGTAATCATATTTGCTACCAAGAACAAAAAGCTCAAAGCCCATGGGAATGGAAAGGAGAAAGCCAAGCAACCCATGCAGCTGATCAAGGAGGAAAGAAGCCCATGCAGTGGAAGAGCAAAAAGGAAGGAGCCCAAGGACTTAAACTACAAGTTTTGGATAAGATTTTCAAGCCAAATTCGGACTTCCCACGTGCTCAACCCAATTCAAACTCGGATTCAACTCAGAATTCAATTCGGATTCGGTTCGAGACAGCATGACAGGCAGTTACTAAAAAGGCTATAACTTTCACAAACAGAGTTCGATTCCGGTGTTCTTATACTCGTTGGAAATATGATTTCAAGGTCTATGCAATGGATCTGGTCCCACCTTCAAATTCATCACGGATAAAAAGTTATGACCGAAACAATATGTCGGGTAGAAAATATAGTTTCCTTTTTGTGAGAGTTCGTATCTAAAACCATATAGGGTTGAGTTGTACTTGGTTTGGGGACCATATGGACGTCCCAAGGGGCTATATAAGCCTTGTATTGGCAGCCTTTAGGGCTCAAATCATGTTAGAGAAAAATCAATCTACTAAAGTTTTCGAGTTTAGCATTGTTGCCGAAATTCCTTATGGAATTAGGAGTATCTTCTTCAATCAAGATCGTTCAGCCTTTCCACTGGGAATTGGGTGCACGATAGATCTTCGCTTGGTGGTCGGCGAAATCAACACGAGTGTGTTTTGGCGGATTAAAGAGTGTTCGTCCCTTGCACTGGCATTGGAGGATCATTACGATTCATCAAGACTCCCGTGAGTATCCATCCTACGTCGAGAAGATCGGGCGACCCCGTTTCACGACTAGCCCAGTACAGCCAAGCACGACATAGGTCTGTCATGTGACGGGCTGGATTGACATGGCATAAACGGAGGGCCGTGTCGAGCCTAGAAAACTGGCCCGTTGAGCGGCCTAACTCTGCTCGGTATAGTGTGACGTGCTCGAGCCGACCCAACATGGCTAGCATAGAGGGCACAGCCGATACAACAGCGGTCGTCACTACCTCCTTTGGCGACCGCGCCGAGAGGAGCACGTCATACTCGGTGGTTTCGCAGCTGCAGCGAGTTGAGGTGGTGCGCGTCGGGGCCACCAACGGGGAGGGTGCCGCTGCTGTAGAGGCACGTGCACTGCCACCACCACCCGCGCGCCGCCCAGGTTCATGGTCATCATCAGTCATCACCATTGTTGCATTCGCCACCCACTTCAGCCGCACCACCAGCGTCCTCGTCCCATCACACACTTCCAGCCCCACCTAGATAGGGCTCGCGTGGCTCAGTGACGCCAACCATAGCAACTACGGATTACCTCTCTTTTCTTCTTTCTCGCCGAATCGGTCCAAGTCAATCCATGGAGATGGATGGGCAGGACGCCGCCATTGTGAGGGACCAGGTCGCCCTCTCCATGTGCCTCCTCCACCACTTCGGTCTCGACAAGCACACCACCAACCTCACCTTCTCACCTCTCTCCCTCCATGTTGTTCTATCTCTCCTCACCACCTGCGCCTCAGGTAGGGATGGAAACGGATCAGATACGATTGAATAGTCTCAAATATTAATATGAATCCATATTTTTAAAAGAATATGAATACGATTTTGAATATTCTCGAATACGAATACGAATTGAATGTCATAACGGATACGAATTCAAATCAAATATGTACTTAATTCAGTTGAATACAAATATCCTCCTACAACTTCTGTAACAAATGTCGGTAGAACAAATTTCTAATGGTTTTGTTGGTTTTTGACCGGTTATCGGTTTCAAACCGTCCAAATTCAAATTTCGAATCACAAAATTCGTCCGAGTTTTACCCGGGATTTTCGGTAACCGACCGGTTACCGTTAGGCATAGGAAACGGATCTATGAATCGAATAGTCTTGAATACGAATACAAATATTCTCGAATACGAATGTGAATATGAATATTCTCGAATACGGATATGAATATTTTCAAATACTGATTTTATTTACCATATTTGTATTTTCTCGGACACGAATATCGGATAAAATGGATTATCCGTTATCGCTTCCCACCCCTAGCCTCGGGCGCCACCCGCGATCAGATCGTCGCATTCCTTGGCCCCTCCAGCACCAAGGTGCACGCCGCCTTCACCTCAAAGGTGGCCTCGGACGTCCTCACCAGCCACGGTGGCAGCGATCCCAGCAGGGGAGGGGGAGGCGGAGGGGAGGTGGAGCTCGAGCGGTGGGATTTCGGGCCAGTTGGGAGCTAGGAGCTAGGAGTGGAAGCGAAGTGAGACTTGAGGACGAGGTGAGGAGTAGCTACCTGAGCCTAAGCCGAGTGGTCTTGAAATGCGTGATTTGTAGCGTTCGGCCGATCACTAAGAGTGGGAACAGAGGAGGGGAGAGCAGAGGAGAGATTGCTTGGCCTGCCTGATGAATGCAAGCTCCAGCTCATGGTTTTGTGTGAAATCTACGACAGGATCGTGTTGAGGCGTTGAGCAACTGGCTTCAGGAATGGCTTCCGCTGAAGGCACAAAGTCCACCACCAAGAGAGCGACGTCAAGCGAGTATAGGCTACCGTTTGGTGCAATGATTATCCTTGTAGGGGTTGAAGGCTCTTCATCAGAGTCGATATCATCTTCACTCTGCAGAGATAACTCTACTGCCTTCCGTTCTATGTACTTTTCGTCTTTTCGAGACCTTCTATCAGAAGCCGCTCAAATATGTTGTAGTGCTCCTGTTTCTTGCCTTTGTACCCGTATCTGCGCACAGCCAAATTATCATCATGAGAAGCTGTTGGAGTTAATTTTATATACTGGACCTGAATAGCTCTAGGAGTAATTAAACCAAAGAAATTCATAATTGGTTGGTACATACCTACTTTGCATGGCAACTAGCAACAATATACCATTGCTAGCCAACAGACTATGAAGGTACCAATATTACTATAGACAATTTTATTATAGACGGTTTAAAACTGTCATCACAGACGGTTTTTGAACAGTTTGCATTTATATGACAGTGATAATAGATGGTTATCACAGACGGTTTCTGAACCATCTGTAATAAGTTACAACACAGACGGTTTTTAAAAAAACCGTCTGTGATATCGTAGACTGCTGTTTTTAACAACCATCTGTGATAGCAAAATATCATAGACAGTTATTGTTATTAACTGTCTGTGATGTCATACATATCACAAACAATTTTTTAAAAAAATCGTCTATAATATCTATATATCACAGACGGTTTGGAGTACCAAACCATCTATGATAGCTATTCTAAAAGCTACATTATTTTATGTTTTTCAGCTAGCCTTAGAAAATACTAACCATGCCATCTGAAAATAAACAAGAATATATATATATATATATATATATATATATATATATATATATATATATATATATATATATATATATATATATATATATATATATATATAGCACAGGACAACCATAACACAAATCTCCATAAATGAATTAAACAACACAAGCAAGCAGATAACATATATAGCACATGACAATTGTTACACAGATATCACAAATGAATTAAATAACTGACTGAATTGTTTGATTAAGCACAATTGATTGATTACAATTATATCCAATGTTTCAACGTCTAATCACCATTATCAGGTGGAACTCTGCAGTGTTGTTTATAACCTCTGCTATCAAGAATTGGAAGAAATTTCCTCGAATTTCGGTGAGCTTGTCAAGATCGATTGCACTTTCGTCGAATTCCACATGCTGTCGCTATGAGTAGTTAAATTCATTAGCGCGTATATATATATATATATATATATATATATATATATATATATATATATATATATATATATATATATATATATATATATATATATATATATATATATATATATATATATATATATATATATATATATATATATAATTTACAAAATATGCTAAAAACTATGGTTTCCCTTGCAATTTTTTCGTGTGGTTCACATTGGAGTATCTTGTAATTAGTATACAAGTATACTTAGGGCCTGTTTGGGACTGCTCCGCTCCAGCTTTTTCAACTCTGCTCCAAACTTGTGTAGCCAAACGGGTCCAACTCCAAGAACTCTGCTCCAAGAAAAAGGTGGAGTTGAAGGCCTACTCCACGTTTTTTCTGGAACTCCTCAAGGGGTACTCCAGAAACTGAAGTTTTGTATCTCCTCTTGGAGTTGGAGGAAAATTACCCACCACTGCCATTACACAATTCCTCTCCTCCATACCGATTCGATTTCTTTTCTTCTCCTCCACACACACCCGCGCGCGGCTCCTCTCCTCCCCCCACCCGCGCGCCGCTCTCCTCCGCCCCCCACCCACGCCGCCGCTCGCCTCCGCCCCCACCCGCGCCGCTCGTCTCCCCCTCCCCCCCCCCCCCCCCCCCCCGCGCCGCTCCTCTCCTCCACAGCTTGCCATCTTCTGCATCCCCCAAAGCCGAAGCCTCTCTCTCGCATGCTTTTGCGGAAAACATCCTTCCCATGAGTTGAGGCCGCCGATGGGCCCGCCGTCCCAGGACCCCGCGTCGTCGCCTTCCGGCTCGTCCAGGCGCCGGCATCGGGGTCGCCGTCCCTCAGCAGCTCCGCCGCCTGCTCCCTCGACCTCACTAGCTTCCGCATCGGCGCCAGCGACGACGGCGGCGGGGACGTCAAGCTCCTCTGCCAAAGCCTCGGCCTCTCTGGCCCCCGACGACTTTGCCATACCTGTCGCCGACTGGGAGGCGCACAAGGCCGTCCGCTCTTCCAACTCCGCCCCCAGCTCCCCCTCCGCGTAGCCGCACCCTGACCCCCTGCCCCCCGCGCGGGGCTCCCCGCTCCGCCGCTACGCTGCCGAGGTGCCGGCCTTGCCCTCAGCCGCTGATTCCGAGCTTCCGTCGAATGAAACGGCCACGGATTTAGCAATTGAAGCTCCAGCGCAGCCCGCACGGTTGGATCCGCAAGAGCCAGCACGTCCGGATGTGAAGAAAGCAGGCTGCTCAAGCCGCCGCCGTCGATGGCCCTGCCGGCCGTCTGCTTGGTGGGCTCCACGTGGGATATCCTGCGGTCGTTCGCGCCAGAGGAGAAAGGGCATGCCCTCGCGGGCAGATATGTTGGTGGGTTTAGGGGCCATGATGCGGAGGAGGATGAGGATGCGGCGGGAGTGCTGACGTTGGAGGAGCTGAGGCTAGGGGAGACGTCGGAGGAATTCACAGGCACATCTTCGCTGTCGACAACAAACGATGACGAGATGTCGAGCACGACCACCGAGTCCATGTTCTACATCTCGCCGAACGGGAGGTTTAGAAGGAAGATCCGGTCGTGGAACCGAGGGATGCTCGTGGGGAGTGGCTCGTTTGGGACGGTCTACGAGGGGATCAGCGAGTAAGTGCTCTGAAGAGGAAATATACTGATTTCTTATATGCTGATTGTTCAGTTTGTGCTTAAGAGTAACAATTCAACTTGTTATGTTTGTGCATAGATAGCATAGGGTATATCAAGAAGCGTGGATTAACCTGAGTTTTGCAGAACTGATCTTCTGGTTGATTGGAAGCTCACTTTGCTCTACACGATTGAATGGTAATTGAATTTCTACACGATTTCATCTTCAACAACACAATCCTGAGTTGCAAGCAATCAGAATTCAACTAGAATCAGAATGTCATCCAATTCCATGAACCAAATCCTCTAGTATACAAGGGAATATGACAATTTGTTTTGCCAACATGTTGCAATAACTACACCCGTTCTATGTGAAGACTGAACAATTCTCAGCTTCCGATCCTAACATTTGTCCCCTCGTTTATTTCCCTAGGTGCATCTCCATGTTTAGTTTGAGCATTCAGGACCATTTCACGTACCTGGGAGTTGATATGGAAGCAGACGACTGGAGCACCTGTAGAATCATCACAGCTGAAAAGCGTTAAGCAGTTCCAAGAGGATCTCGCCAGCAGTATTATCATGACAAAGCACGATGTTGATGTCTCCATCTTAGAACCTAGTGTGCAGACAGACTGGAGCAGTTCTAGATAGCCTACAACATTCCTCTTATCGAATTTGGAGCAAAGGATGGAGCCTTGTTTTCTCTCGAAGATGGAGGCTTCAGTTGGAGAATTTCATTCAGATTGGGACGTACAAGGTTCTTTTCACAGCTTTGTGAATATGTGGAGATGTACATAAGGATGATAGTTTCATAGATCTTGGATTCGAATGATGGACTTTGTTAATTATCTATCATGCACGTTGCAATTTATGTGACAAAAGGATAGAATTATTTGACCAAAATATTTGTTTTTTGGTTTTCTCGAATAAATTAAATGCGATTATAATATTTTACATCATATTTCAATTGGCAACAAAAAAATTCAGTTACATATGCTCCGCAGACATCAAAATATACACCAAACATCATTCAGGGGCACATTGGACCTTTCTCAGGGAAACCTCACATTCCTGGAGCTGGAGCTAACTGCGTGCCAAACAGGACCACCTGCTCCAGGAACTCCACAGTGGAGCTGCTCCATGGTGGAGTTGGTGGAGCAGAGCTAAAAAAACTGGAGC
Organism: Dendrocalamus latiflorus; assembly: GCA_017311315.1. Classification (NCBI taxonomy): domain Eukaryota; kingdom Viridiplantae; phylum Streptophyta; class Magnoliopsida; order Poales; family Poaceae; genus Dendrocalamus; species Dendrocalamus latiflorus. Next base: position 23,317,295 of record CM029659.1, on the reverse strand, counting down.
AGAGCAGTCCCAAACAGGCCCTAACGCCCCGAGGCCAATTGGATGTGTTTTAAGCTGACATGGCATCAATGGAAGCGGTTTTGACATATAAGATAATTTTCGGTTTAGGGTTTTGACATGTAAGTAGTTTAGTTGGCAGAATGAATAAATAAATTTAAAAAATGGTGGGGCCTATATGTCATTATCACATACCACTTTCCTTCTATCTTCATCTTCTTCCTCTCTCCTCTCTCTCCCAACGGCCATGGCCGCTTCTCCCATCCGGCCTCCTCTAGATCCACCATTGCTACCGACGACCATAGCAAAGATGGCACAACTCTGGATGACCATCCCCTAGGTCTTAGTGGAGGAGGTGGTGCGGCCTAACCGGCTCACGGTCAGGAGAGGTGGTGGTGCAGCTCCCACCCGGGGGAGGAGGCAGCCAGATCTAGTCGGAGCTGAGCCATCGACATCATCCACGGTTTCCTCTTCCTCACCAGTTGGCCACGAAAAGAGAGAGGCGCCCTAAGCATAGCTCCACCATTAGTGTCGTCCTCGGCCACCATGAGCTCCACTACCATCGTCGCTGGCCAGATTTATTACATCGTCACTAGCTGCGAGTTCCACCATCGACGTCACCCTCAGCCACCGCGAGCTATGCCACCACCATCATCGGCCAGATCTGCTCGCCACCGAAGGAGGCGGAGGCATAGTTCCCAAAGTTGGAGGCGGTGTGCGACTAGATGAGGCGGTGGCACGGATCTGGGTAGTTGGGCGTGAACAAAATAGTCATCTAGAACCACTTCTTGAGGAGTATTACTATGGCATCCCAAAATTTTGGTTTGTTTATTTAATTAATTAATTGGTTTAATTGGATTTTCTCTAGAAATTAATTTCCTTTTTCTTAAATCCTTTAATTAAAGCCTAGAGAGCAATTTATTAATTTAGTGAGTAATTGTGCCTAAAACAAGTTGAACTTATTTTATTTAGGTTCCTTACTTTTTCTGAATTTATGGGCATTTTCTGGGATTTATTTGGAGTTTCCTGTTATTTTCCAGCTTTTATTTTAATTTCTAGGCTTTTCTGAAAATCAAAACCCAAAATAAAATTTTAAATCCTTTGCCAATTCGGGTATTACCGAATAACTAGCATCGGATATTACTAATTATATATCCGGATATTCTCCGATCCGTCGGAAACTACTCTCCCGATTTCGATTCCGATACCATATTCGGTAAAACATTTCCGAAATACCATCCGAACTAATTCGGTTGGTCGGGAAATATTCAAACTGATTGCACTCCTAACTGCATCTCCATGTGACATGTCTGGCTCCAAGGGTTGGTACTTCGATTTCCTAGTTTTGTCACACTCTCTTAGGCCTGGGTTCAGCTTTTGGTTTTTTGCTTCTAACTTTTAGTTTCTTATTTCGTTTTTTTTCTAATTTTTGGACTTTTTGTCTTTTCTTTTTTCTCATATTTGTTTGTATTGTCCATGATAGGCTAGTCTATTTTTCTTTTTTTTCTTTTTTAATTTAATTATGTCAAAAAAACTATCAGTAGTTATAGTGTAAAATAAACCAACTACAGTACCAAACAGTAAAAAATAAGCCAAAATGAGTAGCATCTTAGTCTTATCGAGAACGGAGCTTCATGTCGGCCAACCTAGGCCACGGCTCCCCTTCCGTTTTGGCATCTCTAAGAAGCTAATAGCTTATACTTTAAATTAGGTATCTTGCACGTTGAACTTTGCAATATCGTCTGTATAACCCCCTAACCTGATTGTGCACGGTGGTTGATATGGACCATTTCACGTACCTGGGAGTTGATATGGAAGCAGACGACTGGAGCACCTGTAGAATCATCACAGTTGAAAAGCGTTAAGCAGTTCCAAGAGGATCTCGCCAGCAGTATTATCATGACAAAGCACGATGTTGATGTCTCCATCTTAGAACCTAGTGTGCAGACAGACTGGAGCAGTTCTAGATAGCCTACAACATTCCTCTTATCGAATTTGGAGCAAAGGATGGAGCCTTGTTTTCTCTCGAAGATGGAGGCTTCAGTTGGAGAATTTCATTCAGATTGGGACGTACAGGGTTCTTTTCACAGCTTTGTGAATATGTGGAGATGTACATAAGGATGATAGTTTCATAGATCTTGGATTCGAATGATGGACTTTGTTAATTATCTATCATGCACGTTGCAATTTATGGGACAAAAGGATAGAATTATTTGACCAAAGTATTTGTTTTTTGGTTTTCTCGAATAAATTAAATGCGATTATAATATTTTACATCATATTTCAATTGGCAACAAAAAAATTCAGTTACATATGCTCCGCAGACATCAAAATATACACCAAACATCATTCAGGGGCACATTGGACCTTTCTCAGGGAAACCTCACATTCCTCGAGCTGGAGCTAACTGCGTGCCAAACAGGACCACCTGCTCCAGGAACTTCACAGTGGAGCTGCTCCATGGTGGAGTTGGTGGAGCAGAGCAGTCCCAAACAGGCCCTTAAAGTGATAAAGGAGCATTTTAAGTTCGTTTAGGTGGTTTATTAGAGGTGAGTGTAATTACACCCGGGTGTATATATATATATTGTGTGTCTGTATATATATATTGATAATCACAAATTAATTATTGGCAAATTGATAAACCTCTGGACCATTTGTCTTAGCGACCATGATTTCCTTCATATGACGACAAACGTAGAATCCACATACGTTGCCCTGTAGCTCCTGGTGGCACTGTAAAAATAGAATTACATACATAGGTATTGTCAATTCTAGAGGCATTATAACGAAGTGTGATATAGGATTTTTGTGCTGTAGCGGGTACCGAAAATCGCGTCCTGTGTCGCAGTGTGACGCAGGATTCCTTGTGTCTTCCTCCCTAGGCAACATAAGCGCTGAACGACCTATGTGATTATAAAAAGTTAGCCTCGACCATTACAAACGAAGAGAAGATTAAATAGAGTTATGTATGAAAGAAATGAGTTTACCTGTCAATTACTTGTTACACACGGGTGAAGTCGTGGTTGCCACTAAGTAAGAAAATCAAGATATATTCCCTTGCTCCACTTTGATACAATCACAATCAGAATCCAATGACCCCTAATCATATATATCACCATAGTGATTAATCCTAAGTTCATTTAGTACTATAAATGAAATTTGTATAGAAACTAGTGAAACACTTACCATTAGTTGAAAGGTACCATAATGTACTCCTTGTCACTGTGAGCAATCAATCCCCTCGTTATGTAATCTTGGATGAAGAATGCATTATCGTTAATGGATTGCTTAGAGAGCAAGTGTGGGTCGAGAAAACCCATCGGTTCTCGCCGTCGCCGGACTTGTTGGATCATGGATCTATACATAACCAATAATTTATGATATTTATTGGTATTACATGAATGTAGAACATGATTGTACAGTACACTTATAGTGTCTATCATTGTACAAGTGAGGCACTGAGTTCATCGAGGTTGAATAGTAAGAATAAATCTTCGAAAGTGACGATGAAGTAGCTTGAGTCGTGGAGGAAATGCGCCTCCGTGTATCTCATGGTTAATCCACTGTGCCAGTTTAGCTTCATGTTAGACCTCTGCATGTACCAGGTATGCAAAGTATTGCAAACCAGTTCAACCTGGGTAATTGTGACTCGAGGACCAACAACACTCCGAGAATGAACTTCCATTGCCTGGGAGACGCCTTAATCTTCTTCCGTTGCGTCTTAGTGCCTCGCTTGCGATACATTTTCGGCGGCGTCTCCACGGGAGACGATGCGACGGGCTTCTAAAGTAGAGCTTGAGGTGGAGCCATGGGCTGGATGTGGAGATCATGGCACAGACGGGTCAAGGGTGATGTCCCTCTTGGACCACTGGATGAATGTGTAGACAGCATCCTCTAATGTCATAATCTCTTCATTTGGGGCTTCTCAAGAAAGACGGTCCGGAAAACATCATTAATCATGTCCACCTGAACCTTCACGAAACTGATCTCTAGTAGGCTCTGTGCCCCAGCGTCCCTGACAGCCATCGATATGCCATCTCATGCCCAGCATCAATGGGAATGGAGCCAACAAACCTGACTCTGAGGATACATGGCGTGGGATCCTACATATATAACGATACACGATGAGCTAAGGGATCCACCAGGTCTATCTATGTAGCATTCTAGAGAGGTATATTACCTGAATGTCGTCGATAGGTAAGTGAGCGCCGCTATGTTCAGTAATTGACGTGGATGCACAGCTACTCCGATGTTGAGGGGAACTAGGTACCGAATTAACGGGGGTGGGTTTGATTGGTCATAGATTTGTCTCAGTTCTTCCCTCAATGAATCTATCTCTCCCCTCAATGAATCTATCTCTCCTTGAAGTGAGGCAGTCTCCTCTTGAAGTGAGGCAGATAGCTGTTTCTCAAATTGTGCACGAAGCTCCTATTTTATTTGTTCATCACAATAGGCCTTGGATCTCTTCCTACTCCTATACGCTTCGGAGTCATTTGTGAATCCGTACTCCAAGGTACGTAAACCCCTAGGTCTCGTGTGCGACCTGGGTGCTCCTTGTTTCCCACGGCCTATGATAATATATCCCTCTCCCTGTCTTCTTCTAAGTAGCATTGGTAAGATTCGGTAGTCAATGCTTGCTGCAACATACAATCATGTTATTTTAGACCCCATAAAGTTCAAGAGGTATTAACAACTATGTAGTTTACCATATCTTACCAGTCGTTAGGACACTTCCTTGTCTGCGGGGTTTTTGAAAGAGGAGACACCCGAAGACGTGGTTGATAACCTCACTCTTAACCAGTTTCGGGCGCGCTAATTTGTAATCCAGGCAATGGCAGGGAGGCCTCTGATTGGATTGTGACCTCGTTCTACATCGTTCATTGTGGGATTTTACCAATGTACCCAGTAGTGCTAAGTCTGTGAGGGTGTGTATTTTGTGCCTGGAGAGCCTTGTGTGCCGCACTTTGTTGTTCAAATTCGGTCATCGTCTTCATCTGCACAAAGGCCTCCCATATTTCCGACAACACGAGAGGATACCTCATGAAAGGCGTGTGATCCTTAGCCACGTACTGTGTGAAAGCGTGATCTTGAAGTTCTTCCACGCTTTTCCCATCGTCAGGAGTGCCTACCATTGCACGAGTCCCTAGACTTTTGCTGGGATCTTGAATGACTTTGTTATTTCCTCCCACAATTGAGTTTTCTAAACCTTTGTCAAATCTTTCTATCTCGCTACAGTGATGAGGACCGTAGCATTCGAATTATCCCACAGGTAATCTGGAATGCTGCCGCTGCTTTTGTTGGTTGTAGAGGGACCCCATCCGAAGAGACCACAGAAATGGTCATTCGGCTCTCTGGCCTTTTCGATACTCCTTTGGCACGCTTAGTTACCCTAATCTTCGGAGCGTCAAGCCCAAATGACAATGACGACTATGTGGACATCATCTGTCTTACAAGAAAAAACTAATTTGGCATACTTGGCATATATAATTGCTAAAAGATCACTTTGGAAGGGTAACATGCCATTCCAAATAGATCTTGTAGCAATAACATGAAATCCTCCTCTTGTAGTAATGTATATATTTAGATTTAATTCCAGTATAATTAAATATGATCAAAACACATTTGCAGCAGTATATATAAATGACAAAAAATGCATATAACCATGTAATTCTACCATGTCATTAAAAGCATAAACATAAATCAGGAAGCATGATGACTACTAAAATGAGCATAAAGAGCATTCTCAAGAATAGGGAATCAACTAAAATTAGCATAAAGCTCAAATTTTAGTTTAGTTCTCTTAGATGCAGTGTTACCCGAGAATTAATCTTGGCCGTCTCGCTACAATGGTCTATACCAAATGAGATTCAAACCTTAGGGGGGAGAGGAGGCATCGGGAGGGAGAGGCAGCCGGCGATGGGAGGGAGAAGCAGCCGGCATTGGGAGGGAGAGGCAGCGTCACGAGGGAGAGGTGGCATCGCGAGGGAGAGGTGGCCAGCGTCGGGGGGAGGGGCGACATTGGGAGGGATAGGCGGCATCGTGTGGGAGAGGCGGGCGGCGTCGGGAGGGAGAGGCGGACAACGTCAGTGGGAGAGGTGGCATCGCGAGGAAGCAAACCCTAGCAGGGGCGGCAGAGAACGGAGTGCGTTAGTGAGGAGTGAGTGCAAAACCTATAGCAGGGTATATTTCTAGAGAAACCATCACAGATGATCCCATTACTGAACTGTCTATGATAATAGTATCACAGACGGTTCCATTGTGGAACCGTTTGTGATATGTGGCATATCACAGATGATTTTTTGGCTAAACTGCCTGTGATAGTTCCCTATTTTTCAGCTAGCCTCAAGAAACAAGCCATGCAATATGAAAAAAAGCAAACATAATCATAAATATAATTATTTATTAGTTACTGAATCAATTACAATGGAATAGTTATATAATTACATGCCGAGTTTCTTAATTTTGATTACATTGCAATAATTTCCAAATAAGTGCTCAATGTGTGGGATCATTGATTACACTTGGCTATTTCCTTTTAAATAAATCCCTTCACGATGATAGACACGCATATAGCTTGCTTCATCGCCTTGTTCTTCGTTGAGCCCGATGCCGTCTTCGAATAGAGGCAACTTGTCAAATTGATTATACTCTTCCTCATCTATGACATTATCAACTCCGACAATCCTTTTTCCATGAAGAAATATGTGGCGCTTTTTACTTGCCGGGTTAGTAACATAAAAAACTTGAACAACTTACCTCGCAAGTACGAATGGTTCATCTTTGTATCCTACACATTCGAGATCCACAATAGTGTCACCGTAATTGTTGACCTTTACACCCCGTGGGAGTTGGACTTAACGGCACCGAAATAGAGGGATCTTGAAAATTACGTAGTCAAGCTCTCAAATCTCCTCTACAATCCTGTAGTACGAGCTTGGGCTAGTGGTACTAATGTGCGTATGAAATGCATCTATATGGATACCTGAGTTCTGCACTGTGCTCTTTCTGTCCTGATCTGTTGTATAAAATATGTACCCATTAATGTCGTATCCTTACCATGTCACAATTGTAAATTTTGGCCCTTTTGCCAACCATTGTAGTGTTTCACTTGATGACCTCCCAGTCAATTGCACCTTCAACCATTTGTTGAACTGACAGTTGTATTGTCTCGTGATCCAAACCTCTGACTGGCCTACATTCTCTTGGCATAGCATGTCCTTGTGCTCTTCAATATACGGGGTCACTTCAGTCATGTGTTGTAAAACCGTTAAATGGGCTTGAGCATCGTATCTCGATCCGGAGTTATTGATTTCCTTCCGATAGTCCCGATACCCTCTAGCCACCCCTCGTGATGAGATAGAGGTACATCTATCGATTTGACCTATGTCATGTAATCGATGCAGAATTTAATGACATCTTTGGTTGTACAACCTTCAATGATGCTACTCCCAGTCGAGATCGATTACATACATATGACTTGAGAATTCCCATGTATCTCTCGAATGGGTACATATGACGTAGAAACACGGGGCCGCATATCTTTATCTCTTTCACAAGGTGAACAATGAGATGGACCATGGTATTGAAAAATCACGGAGGAAAATACATCTCTAGATGACATAGAGCCATCACCACCTCAATCTGCAAAGCATCTAGTCCATCGAGATCAATGACCTTCTGAGCAATTGCGTTAAAGAAATAACATAGCCTTATGATTGTCACTCGAACCTTGTTCAGCAAAATACTTCTAACTGCAATAGGTAGCATTTGTGTCATTAGCACATGACAGTCATGAGACTTTATGCCGATTAATTTCAATCTTCCATGGAAACAAGTTTTTTCATGCAGGCGGAGTGACCGGACGAACTTTCACACCATGCAAGCACTGGCACAACTGAGTTCTCTCAGACTTAGATAGAGTGTAGCAACCTGGGGGAAGGTACGTCTGGCCTTTATTGGTCTCTATCGGTGCTAACTCGGTTCTCTACGTGCATGACATTGATGCAATTATGAACTTCTAAGTACTCCCAATAAAGCAAGTCCCAAAATATTGATCTCTTCTTCTATATGTTCTTTCAATAGGTCCTCAACTTACGGCCCTTTCCAAGCATAACATCGATATCCTTGACTATATTATAAACCTCTTTCCCACTAAAAGGTTTTGGTACTGAGTCATTCTCTTTTTTCTATCAAATTGTTTCTTCATTTTGCGGTATGAATGATACTTTGGAAGGAACCTACGGTGATGCATGCACATAGTTTTGCATAAGTTGTTCAACCACATACTCTCGGTATAATCTAAGTAGTGTGGACAGGCTTTGGCTCCTTTTGTACTCAACCCTAACAGGTTACCAAGGATAGGAAAATTATTAATAGTGCAGAATAACATGGCGCGTAGAGTGAAATTCTCTCGTTTATCCGTATCCCATACATGTACACCTTCGTTCCACAGTATCGCAAGATCTTCCACCAATGGTGCTAGGTACACATCAATATCATTCCTAGGTTGTTTAAGCCCTTGGATAAGTAGTGACATCAAAATATAAGATATTTGTCTCGTTGTCTGCATGCAAGGAGAAGGAAACAAGTCCATATAACACCCTATACTTTACTCAAAGTCTAACACCCTAAACTTTACTCAAAGTCTATCTACCACCCCTAACTTTAAAACCGGTTATCTAGCACCCTGAACTTTGTAATGCCATCTATATAACCCCTAAACTAGTTTTGCAAAGTGATTTTGCCTACGTGACATCTTGAGTAGGTGGTTTTACCACGTATGATGACATGTTGGCTAAGTTAGTGAATGACAGGTGTCGCCAGAGCGAAGACATCGTCTTCTCACTCCCTCGCTGACTGCGGGGCCCGGTCGTCAGCTCTATCCCTACCCATCGTTTGCTCATTGTCAGTGAGGGAGAGAGAAGAAGACTTCTCCATTATGGCCCCACCTGTTATTCACCTAACTTAGCCAGCTTGTCATTCTACGTGGCAAAACCACCCACTTATAATGCCATGTAGGCAAAACCACCGTGCACAATCGGGTTAGGGGGTTATACAGACGATATTGCAAAGTTCAACGTGCAAGATACCTAATTTAAAGTATAAGCTATTAGCTTCTTAGAGATGCCAAAACGGAAGGGGAGCCGTGGCCTAGGTTGGCCGACATGAAGCTCCGTTCTCGATAAGACTAAGATGCTACTCATTTTGGCTTATTTTTTACTGTTTGGTACTGTAGTTGGTTTATTTTACACTATAACTACTGATAGTTTTTTTGACATAATTAAATTAAAAAAGAAAAAAAAAGAAAAAATAGACTAGCCTATCATGGACAATACAAACAAATATGAGAAAAAAGAAAAAGACAAAAAGTCCAAAAATTAGAAAAAAAACGAAATAAGAAACTAAAAGTTAGAAGCAAAAAACCAAAAGCTGAACCCAGGCCTAAGAGAGTGTGACAAAACTAGGAAATCGAAGTACCAACCCTTGGAGCCAGACATGTCACATGGAGATGCAGTTAGGAGTGCAATCAGTTTGAATATTTCCCGACCAACCGAATTAGTTCGGATGGTATTTCGGAAATGTTTTACCGAATATGGTATCGGAATCGAAATCGGGAGAGTAGTTTCCGACGGATCGGAGAATATCTGGATATATAATTAGTAATATCCGATGCTAGTTATTCGGTAATACCCGAATTGGCAAAGGATTTAAATTTTTATTTTGGGTTTTGATTTTCAGAAAAGCCTAGAAATTAAAATAAAAGCTGGAAAATAACAGGAAACTCCAAATAAATCCCAGAAAATGCCCATAAATTCAGAAAAAGTAAGGAACCTAAATAAAATAAGTTCAACTTGTTTTAGGCACAATTACTCACTAAATTAATAAATTGCTCTCTAGGCTTTAATTAAAGGATTTAAGAAAAAGGAAATTAATTTCTAGAGAAAATCCAATTAAACCAATTAATTAATTAAATAAACAAACCAAAATTTTGGGATGCCATAGTAATACTCCTCAAGAAGTGGTTCTAGATGACTATTTTGTTCACGCCCAACTACCCAGATCCGTGCCACCGCCTCATCTAGTCGCACACCGCCTCCAACTTTGGGAACTATGCCTCCGCCTCCTTCGGTGGCGAGCAGATCTGGCCGATGATGGTGGTGGCATAGCTCGCGGTGGCTGAGGGTGACGTCGATGGTGGAACTCGCAGCTAGTGACGATGTAATAAATCTGGCCAGCGACGATGGTAGTGGAGCTCATGGTGGCCGAGGACGACACTAATGGTGGAGCTATGCTTAGGGCGCCTCTCTCTTTTCGTGGCCAACTGGTGAGGAAGAGGAAACCGTGGATGATGTCGATGGCTCAGCTCCGACTAGATCTGGCTGCCTCCTCCCCCGGGTGGGAGCTGCACCACCACCTCTCCTGACCGTGAGCCGGTTAGGCCGCACCACCTCCTCCACTAAGACCTAGGGGATGGTCATCCAGAGTTGTGCCATCTTTGCTATGGTCGTCGGTAGCAATGGTGGATCTAGAGGAGGCCGGATGGGAGAAGCGGCCATGGCCGTTGGGAGAGAGAGGAGAGAGGAAGAAGATGAAGATAGAAGGAAAGTGGTATGTGATAATGACATATAGGCCCCACCATTTTTTAAATTTATTTATTCATTCTGCCAACTAAACTACTTACATGTCAAAACCCTAAACCGAAAATTATCTTATATGTCAAAACCGCTTCCATTGATGCCATGTCAGCTTAAAACACATCCAATTGGCCTCGGGGCGTTAGGGCCTGTTTGGGACTGCTCTGCTCCAGTTTTTTTAGCTCTGCTCCACCAACTCCACCATGGAGCAGCTCCACTGTGGAGTTCCTGGAGCAGGTGGTCCTGTTTGGCACGCAGTTAGCTCCAGCTCCAGGAATGTGAGGTTTCCCTGAGAAAGGTCCAATGTGCCCCTGAATGATGTTTGGTGTATATTTTGATGTCTGCGGAGCATATGTAACTGAATTTTTTTGTTGCCAATTGAAATATGATGTAAAATATTATAATCGCATTTAATTTATTCGAGAAAACCAAAAAACAAATATTTTGGTCAAATAATTCTATCCTTTTGTCACATAAATTGCAACGTGCATGATAGATAATTAACAAAGTCCATCATTCGAATCCAAGATCTATGAAACTATCATCCTTATGTACATCTCCACATATTCACAAAGCTGTGAAAAGAACCTTGTACGTCCCAATCTGAATGAAATTCTCCAACTGAAGCCTCCATCTTCGAGAGAAAACAAGGCTCCATCCTTTGCTCCAAATTCGATAAGAGGAATGTTGTAGGCTATCTAGAACTGCTCCAGTCTGTCTGCACACTAGGTTCTAAGATGGAGACATCAACATCGTGCTTTGTCATGATAATACTGCTGGCGAGATCCTCTTGGAACTGCTTAACGCTTTTCAGCTGTGATGATTCTACAGGTGCTCCAGTCGTCTGCTTCCATATCAACTCCCAGGTACGTGAAATGGTCCTGAATGCTCAAACTAAACATGGAGATGCACCTAGGGAAATAAACGAGGGGACAAATGTTAGGATCGGAAGCTGAGAATTGTTCAGTCTTCACATAGAACGGGTGTAGTTATTGCAACATGTTGGCAAAACAAATTGTCATATTCCCTTGTATACTAGAGGATTTGGTTCATGGAATTGGATGACATTCTGATTCTAGTTGAATTCTGATTGCTTGCAACTCAGGATTGTGTTGTTGAAGATGAAATCGTGTAGAAATTCAATTACCATTCAATCGTGTAGAGCAAAGTGAGCTTCCAATCAACCAGAAGATCAGTTCTGCAAAACTCAGGTTAATCCACGCTTCTTGATATACCCTATGCTATCTATGCACAAACATAACAAGTTGAATTGTTACTCTTAAGCACAAACTGAACAATCAGCATATAAGAAATCAGTATATTTCCTCTTCAGAGCACTTACTCGCTGATCCCCTCGTAGACCGTCCCAAACGAGCCACTCCCCACGAGCATCCCTCGGTTCCACGACCGGATCTTCCTTCTAAACCTCCCGTTCGGCGAGATGTAGAACATGGACTCGGTGGTCGTGCTCGACATCTCGTCATCGTTTGTTGTCGACAGCGAAGATGTGCCTGTGAATTCCTCCGACGTCTCCCCTAGCCTCAGCTCCTCCAACGTCAGCACTCCCGCCGCATCCTCATCCTCCTCCGCATCATGGCCCCTAAACCCACCAACATATCTGCCCGCGAGGGCATGCCCTTTCTCCTCTGGCGCGAACGACCGCAGGATATCCCACGTGGAGCCCACCAAGCAGACGGCCGGCAGGGCCATCGACGGCGGCGGCTTGAGCAGCCTGCTTTCTTCACATCCGGACGTGCTGGCTCTTGCGGATCCAACCGTGCGGGCTGCGCTGGAGCTTCAATTGCTAAATCCGTGGCCGTTTCCTTCGACGGAAGCTCGGAATCAGCGGCTGAGGGCAAGGCCGGCACCTCGGCAGCGTAGCGGCGGAGCGGGGAGCCCCGCGCGGGGGGCAGGGGAGTCAGGGTGCGGCTGCGCGGAGGGGGAGCTGGAGGCGGAGTTGGAAGAGCGGACGGCCTTGTGCGCCTCCCAGTCGGCGACAGGTATGGCAAAGTCGTCGGGGCCGGAGAGGCCGAGGCTTTGGCAGAGGAGCTTGACGTCCCCGCCGCCGTCGTCGCTGGCGCTGATGCGGAAGCTAGTGAGGTCGAGGGAGCAGGCGGCGGAGCCGCTGTGGGACGGCGACCCCGATGCCGGCGCCTGGACGAGCCGGAAGGCGACGACGCGGGGTCCTGGGAGGGCGGGCCCATCGGCGGCCTCAACTCATGGGAAGGATGTTTTCCGCAAAAGCGTGCGAGAGAGAGGCTTCGGCTTTGGGGGATGCAGAAGACGGCAAGCTGCGGAGGAGAGGAGCGGCGCGGGGGGGGGCGGAGACGAGCGGCGCGGGTGGGGGCGGAGGCGAGCGGCGGCGCGGTTGGGGGGCGGAGGAGAGCGGCGCGCGAGTGGGGGGAGGAGAGGAGCCGCGCGCGGGTGGGTGTGGAGGAGAAGGCCGCGCGGGTGGGTGTGGAGGAGAAGAAAAGAAATCAAATCGGTATGGAGGAGAGGAATTGTGTAATGGCAGTGGTGGGTAATTTTCCTCCAACTCCAAGAGGAGATACAAAACTTCAGTTTCTGGAGTACCCCTTGAGGAGCTCCAGAAAAAACGTGGAGTATGCCTTCAACTCCACCTTTTTCTTGGAGCAGAGTTCTTGGAGTTGGACCCGTTTGGCTACACAAGTTTGAAGCAGAGTTGAAAAAGCTGGAGCGGAGCAGTCCCAAACAGGCCCTTAATATATATATGGTATTGTGACATGAGAGTTATAAAACATTCAGTTTTATACTTTAAAATTAAAACTTAGACTAGTTCAAAAGGTAAGCAGACTTATTCCTTTTATCATCTGACAACCGATAATTTTTTTCTTTGCAAGGGAGTGAACACCACTTATTTCTGGCCCAACGGAAAATGAGAAATCCTCAGGCCAAAACTCGTAGCCCTACGTATTTCAGGCCCGTCTGTTTGTGCAGTGTTCGCAATGGAATTCTTATTGTCGATAACTATGTATTGTTAAAAAAAACACCCATCTGGAAATTTAGCAACAGATATCATATGCAAGAAGCATTATCATGCATGTGAGACAGCCTAAATTCAATGAAGATGAACTAGTGGTACATGTTTTGAGTTATATTCAACACAGATAATTCACTTTCTATCCGTCAGACATATAGCTTCGATGACTCGATTGATCGAGGAGCCAAAAACCAAATACTGTACAAGGAGGGTAGGAGGGAGCGCACATAACTCCACCCCACCACAACATTGCAAACCTTCTTTGCATCTGCTTTTGGCACGGTCGGTGCTCATCTCCAACTGCGGCAGTCACAACAAGGCAGCCTCGGATGTTCAGATCAGTCGTCATCGGTATCATCTGTCTTCTGCTTCTTCCATTTGTAAGCTGCCTCCAATATCTTCAGGTTCGGTGCCAGAGCGACTTCGTCAGGGAAGATATAGTCAATGTACTCCTCGTACCTAAGGTTTGAGCAAATGATATGTCACCGCATGTCTTCTAAAATTGCAGGGAAACTAAGCAGAAAAAGATTCTGTGAACAGGTTAGCACTAGTTATTGTCATCTTGTGATTCCGAATTTCGAATTTCTCAATGGATTTTGGATGGCACATAGCATGCTACATATGCCGAGACAACAACTTTTGAAAAAAACAGTAGCAAAAAGAAAGAACTGAGTAAAGAGCATACGCAATAGTGGAGCCATCTTCTGTAGGGATTGGTCTCTTCCTCTTAACTTTTCTTGGCGCCTTCTTCTGCACTATGGTAACATCACCAAGATCACCAAGGCTCACCTCCTTGTTAAGCCATTCTTCAAGGAGCATTGCTCTTTCCTCCTTCAACTCTGGGGCACTAGTCCTGAAGTAGTCAAATGCCCTTTCAAAGACAGCTGACCACATAAAAAGAATGTTAGGTTTAGTGCACCATGAATCACAAAATGAACAAAAAAGGATATCTAGCTGCAGAAGGTAAGTTGGTTCTCTAACTCATTACTTACCTCGACATCTTCGGACCCGCTCCATCTGCTGTTCCTGATAACCAACTTCGTTCTTATTCTCCTCAATTTCACTGTCTTCACCACCCAAGCCAGCTGAGGCCTCAAACTCTGCATAGCTGATCCATACCTTCAAATGCTTTGTTCTATCAAGCAGTCTCTCATAGAGTTCCCTTGTTCTATCAAATTCATTTTCATCAATTTCAAACTGTAAGTACTCCTGTAAGTTAAAAGGCAGGAAATTAGTTAGTAAGCATCCATAGCAATTAAAATGATGTCAATTTCGAACTTCAAATACACCTGGAAGTTAAAGGAGGTAAACAACTTAGTAAGCATCTGTAGATTTTATTAATAAACGATTTTCAGGATGTTTCAAATGTTACAGTAACATGGATCTGCATCCATTAAATTAACTATTTGAAACATTTCCTAAGAAAAAGCCCAACATTTTCAAAAATGAATTATCTGAACATATCTTTCATGTAAAATGCAGTGTATCAGATGACAGTCCATCATTTTTTTTCCCTTTAAAACTGAGGCAGGAGATTCAAGAGAATACAGCAGCACAAAAAGTGTTTTCGGTTGCTGACTACACCACATAATTCCCTTAGCTCTTTTGCATTGCAAGGGAGAATAAGAGTCATAAAGAACTCAGGAATATTAGAAAGTCAACAAAGTCCCACCTAGACATACCCAAAAGGGACATCAACTATGGCCATTCTAAATAAGCATGTATACCAATTGCTACATTAAATAATTCAACTACACCTGTATCCAACAATTTTCTAATCGTGAAGACCTAATAGGCAGTGAAAGATAAAAAAAAATTGAGCATTGTCTTGCAATTGTTGAGAAATAAGTTATTAACCTTGTTGAGCAGATCTGATAGCATAGATGCTGAAGAAGCATAGATGAAAAATTCTTTGTTAATTACTACTACCTGATAGTTTTTAGTACCAGGATATAATAATGCAAACAAAGAACAGCTCCATAGTAAACAAATGTACACTTCACCGTGGAGAAGTTGAGTTCTAAGATAAAAACAACAAAGGCTGGGATTCAGTTTTCAGAACAACCAGAAAAATGGAACACAGAAATATGCAGCATGTCCACTTTTTTCAACAAAAGATACCTAGTTGGGGTAGCCCTCCCCACCATGCAAAACTCTTAAACACCCAACAAAGATCCAAGTCTCTACTCTCTGGGTAGTACATTAGCATGTAACAGTTAACCATCGTTTGACATCACCTAGGAACAAAGATGGTCCATAAATATCTACACAGCCTTGCATGTATAAGTGTGACCACTGAAAATGACTCTTATTCTAGGATATCTACATAGCCTTGCATTTACACTCATTTTAGGAATAAGTAAATAAGAAAAACATGTCCATTACCTTCAGTCTACAATCCATAAAATGTGGATAAACTATGAGGATAATAGCAAGAACAACATACCTTCCATAGAACCTCAGGTGTATCAAGGGCTGGCTGAGCAATAGCAAGCTCATATATTGATCGAGCACGATCGGTCTCGCTAAGATTCTTTTCTAATTCGGCATATTTCCTCCACGCATAACAGTTCGCAGGAGACCATTCAATATACTTCTCATAGAGAGTCCTACAGCGATCAAAGTTACCCAGATACAGCTCGATCTCAATGTACTTCTTAAAAATCTTGCCCTTTGGAGCCATCCCAATTGCATTTCCGAGAATCTGCCGTGCAGCCTTTAGATTCTTCTGCCTTATCTCAAACTGGGCTGCCATGAGCCACAACTTGGCAAAAGTGAATTTCTTGTGTGGTATCAATTTCAGGCACTCCCTGTAAACGTCCCTAGTCCGTTCCATGTCCTTTGCATCAAGCTCCTCATACAAAGCATAATTTATCCAAAGGTATATGTACCTTTGCCAGTAACGCTTCTCCTCTGCAGGGGGAACATTAGTGATGGCCCTCTCATACACCTCCCTGATCCTGTCCTTATTCCCGACACTCTCCTCCAGCCTGATGTAATCGAACCACGAGTCGTAATTGAGTGGGTTCTTCCTCACCTCGTCCTCATACTGGAATCTCCTCTTGCCCACAATGGCATCCTCAATCCCCTCACGGTCACCAAACTGTTTCTCAAATGCCAGGAACTTCCTGTAAAGATCCTCGGCTCTGCCCTTGGGCACCCTGTCAAGAGCATATTTGTATATCGCACGGGCACGCTCCACCTCCCGGCACCTCTCCTCAAACTCAGCGAACGCTACAAACAGCACCTCTGCATCTTCTTCATCCGCAAGAAGATCCGCTGCACGCTCGTACACCCACCGCGCCCGCTCCACCTCCCCACGCTTCATCTCAAACTTGGCATAGCGGATGAATGTGTCAGGCCGCGGGTGCTCGGCCACAAACCGCTCATAGATGGCCCTGGCGCGCTCGACCTCCCCGTACCGGAGCTCGAACTTGATGTACGAGTTCCAGCCGGCCGTGTCGGGGCGCCACGCCATCCAGCGCTCGAACACCTGGCGGGCGTTGGCGACGGCGCTGAGCAGCTCCTCCATGTGGATGTACTTGTACCATAGCTGGTCGACCCTAGGGAGGAGCGAGACGGCACGGTCCCAGACGTTCCTGGCGTGGTTGACGAAGCGGTTACGCATCTCGAACTCGGCATACTTGAGCCAGAGCGTGTGGTCGCGGTGAGCGACGTCGAGGGCGCGCTCGTAGACGGACCGGGCGCGGGCGAAGTCCCGCTGCTGCTCCTCCCAGCGCGCGTACTTGACCCAGTTGGTGACGCTCCAACGGACGCGGCGGATGATATCCTCGAAATCCTTGCGCTTGCGGAGGCGGTAATCGGAGAGCTCGATGGAGTCGGTGATTTTCTGCTTGGGTGGGCGGATCTCGGGCTCCTGGCGCTCGCGGGCCTCGCGGAGGATCTGCTCGGCGGTGATCTGGACCGGCGCCGGGGTCTTGTTCTTGACCCGCGTGGCGCGGGGCAGCTTCACCTCGGTGTCGCGCTTGGTGAGGAAACCGAGGCTGGGGTCGGAGGCGGACGGCGCCTGCGGGGGGTCGCCCCCGCCGCCGCCGCGGGTGGTGAGCGCCATGGCCGCCGGCGCTCGGGCTAGGATTAGGGTTTGGGAGGAGGGAGACGACGAGGAGGGGATTTGGATTTTGGGGAGGCGGCTATAATCGATCGATACCGTCCGATCGAGACGCAACGGCTGAGATGAGATGGATTTGGAGATTTCAGTCGAGTCCACGGCTCGGCCCTTGGGTGGGTCGAGCGGGGCAGGCCCGGCATGCTTGAAAGATTTATGAAGCCCCCGCGCGACCGAACTGAGGTTGATCCGGACACCAGTCGACGTAGCCACCGAATACAAGGGTGACTTTGGTTGAGCTTTTGAGAGCTGATTTTGCTTTCAAAAAGCCAAAAACTAACTAAAGGGGTGGAAACTAGAAGCTGCTTTTTCAGAAGCAGCTACTTTTGGGTAGTACAGTTTTGAAAGCACCTTGGACCCTGCTTTTGGCTTTTGGCTTTCTGCTTTTTGAAATGGTGAAAATAGAGAGCTGTTTCACAGTTGTTTCAAGGAAAATAGAGATCGGAGGTAAGTTTTATACTTGTTTGAACCAAACAGCTTACAGTTTTTCCACAGCCCACAACCTACAGCAGCATTTCCACAGCCCACAGCTCACAGCAGCTTTTTCAGAAGCCACAGCTCAACCAAACACACCCCAAGTAGAACACCGTTGTACTATGGAGTGTTGCGAAAAAAACAGCCAGCTCGGGCGATTAATCAGCCGATTAACCGTTAACGGTGGCTAAACCATCACAAATAGTATAATTAAAGTGCTATGAACACCGTTGAATGGTTAATTAATCGGCGATTTTCTTATTAATCACGCTTTTTTCCATTTCACCACACAATAACTTAAATTTAATTCACTAATTATGATAAATCTCTACACCTTAAAAATGTAAGTTGATGGTAGTCGGTGCATTCTCCATCATCTCTTGGCAGCCGTCTAATCTAATCACCATAGATCTGGGCTATCCCTTTGTACTCGCGTAGCCAGCTCCACTACTCACGATGGCAGTTTCCTTCGAAACCAAGAACCGCAACCAGCTTCCCCACCCAGATCCCTCCCTCCTCCCCGACGCGTTCCTTTCCTCACCCCCTTCCCACGCGTGATCCTGAATCGCCTCCGCACACTACAAGCGAACTCCTCGCCACGTCTCCCATGCATCCGTGTGCTCCACCTCCTCTCGCGTCTCCATGCCGACAGGCCCATGCGCTCGCCCCTCTTGTGAAACCCTAGCACAGTGCCCATCCTCCCTTCCATCGTCGTAAGTTGGAGGCGACGACGGTGGCAAGATCTCAGTGGCGTCAACGGCAACAAGATTCGGCCACTAGGCGTGATGTCGTTGGCCATGACGAGCTAAAGGGTGGCCTCACATCGGAGCTGGGCTTAGGAGAAGGAGTAGACTAAGCTCAGGAGAAGGAGCGGACTAAGTTGTGCTATCCATATCTAATCGCCTTCGGCCGTCTTCCCTATGGCCGGCGGTGGCAAGTCATATCATGTTCTTCACCTCCAGTGGTAGAGTTGGCCGTCTTGGCGTCTTCTTTACTACAAGTGTGATCTCCAAATCCGATATGAGCCATCCGTCTCTCTCCCCTCCTCTCTCTCAGGGTCTAACTGCCCCTCCCCTCCACTTCCTATCCAACTCCTCGACCCTTTCCGCTTCCTACCTAACTCTTGCTCTTCCTCTTTGATCTCTTTGTCTCCACAGGTGTCGTCGCCCCCTCCCTCCCTCCCTCTCCCTGACTCCACTGCCTCCCCTTCCCTCCACCCCTCGCTGTCCCGTCCCTTTCCCTCCCACACCAACGCTTTTCCTCCACCATTGTAGGATCAAGGATACCGACTAGAGGGGGGGTGAATAGGAGGTTTTTAAATTTTTCTTGTTCACTTAATTAATTCTTCACAATTTAAGTGACAATGATGTAAAGCAATTAATCCTATGCAATTCTAGTTATCAACTTAGCTCTAAACAATCAAATGATCACAATGAAGCAAATAAACAAGAGCTAAAGAGACAAGAGACACAACCGATATTTTTACCGTGGTGATCGGAAACTTGCCGGTTTCCCCTAGTCCACGTTGAGGTAAGCCTGGACGAATCGGACCGGCTCCACAATTGAGCCAAGCACCTCGATCACTAATGTAGCTCTTCCCCACTCCGGTTAGGCGAGCTCCAACCTCCACAATTTGCCGGGTCTTCTCACAATCTCTTTGAGAAGATCACCGAACCAACTTCCACCGGATCGTCCAAGTGCCGGCAAGCACTAAGAGTAATGAATCCCGGTGTTCGCTTGAATGCAAACCTAGTGCCAAATGGATTTGCAATTAAAATCTAGCACTAAATGTTCAACCACCTCTCTTTGATGTGCAAAGAAAGAATTGAGGTGAAATGAATGCTCTAGGGCTTAAGAAATGTGCAATGAGTCTCTAACGTATGCCCTTGTGCAGTGGTGGGGGTATTTATAGCCTCTACCAACCAAACTAGCCGTTTGGCTCAATTTCCCGCAAAAATCAGGATGAGCGGTACTACCGCCCTTCTGGGGCCGGTACTACCGCTCCCAAATCTTTGCGTCAGAACGGCTCTGTCAGACATGAGCAGTGACCGTTGGATTTGGCGGCGCGGTACTACCACCATTGATATTTGCGGTACTACCGCTCTCCGGTAGTTCCGCAAAGTCGGTGCGGTACTACCGCTCTGGCCAAAACCCGAAGAGTCCTCAGAATTGCCGCTCTCTGGAAATTACATTCCGCTTGGGCTCCGGATCAACCGGACTCCGGAAGTACCACTCTAGGAGCGGTACTACCGCTTCCTGCGGTAGTACCGACGTTGAAAAGGCCGGTACTTTCGGTCTGGTTAAAATCCGAGACCGACCGGAGATGCTCTCTGGGAAAAAACATACCGCTCGAACCTCCGGTTCTTCCGGACTCCGGAAGTACCGCTTGAGTATGCGGTACTACCGCTCTCAGCGGTAGTACCGACGTGGAAACGGCCGGTACTTCCGTTCTGCGAAGATTCAACTGAGTTCGAGGGGTGCTCTCTGGAAAAAAGGTTCCGCTTCGGAAGCGGAGCTACCGCTCTGCGGTACTACCGCATTTAGGCGCGGTACTACCGCTCGCCGGTAGTACCAACGTTGAAATACGCGGTACTACCGCTTTTCCAGACAGAGCACAAACTTAGTTTCTAAAAAGATTTTTCATGAATGCAGGATTCAAAAGATCATCCAAATGGCACTAGAAGTGTGATTTCAAGTTACTAGCCAAGATCCCCCTTGATGGTACGATCATCTATCCTATAATCCGGTCTTCCATCATTCTCCAAGACCGGTAAAAATAAAATAGATCCTACACTAAGTGTACCTTTGCCTTGGGCCACAACTTGGATCTTCACAAGAGTTCTTTGGCTTGCATCTTATCACTCATATGTGGACTAACCCTTCACATGCTCATAAAACACGTTAGTCCCATATTCATATGATTTTATTAATTACCAAAAATATTTTTAGGGCCTAGATGCTTTCAATCTCCCCTTTTTGGTAATTGATGACAATCCAAATTTTGAGAGATAAAAAGGTTGAATATATCAAATTGTTTGACAACAAATTGTATATTCTATGTGGACTTTTAAATGAGAGAATAGTTCTTGTGCAATGAAATTTGTTTAGGTAAAAAGGAACTATTTTCATTTTAAAGTCTAAGAGAGTAGAAGACTCCCCCTAAACATGTGCATGGATAAAAATTACAGCGTTTTATATAAGATGCACAAGACAAAGTTATGAATTTAAATGAGAGAATAGACAATTAAGCAACAGATATAACATGAATACTTATGATCATGAAGATTCATTACAACCATACGTTCAAATGATAAAAGTTCATTACATCCAACCATAAGTTCATTACAATCATAAAAGATAGTAGATATAAGCCCATAGGTCCAAAAGCTCTTCTACCCCGACTACCACCACCTTCCAATTTTCTCCCCCTTTGGCATCAAGTACCAAAAAGAGATCAATCCTGAGTGCGACGACGAGTGCGGCGAGGAGGTGACGGAGGGCGCTCTAGAGCTGCAACTCGACTGTCAAGCGAAGATAGGTGGCTGTCGATGGAGTCCAGACGCTCATCCACCCTATCCATCCTGGAAGTGAGGGTGGAAAAACCCTCAAGCACGGAGGAGTAAATCTGCTGAAGAGTGGGCTGGCCAGGCTCCTGTGACTGAGTGGTTGCTCCTGTTGCTGCTGCTGCTCCAGAGGATGAGCCTGCTCCCTGAGCTGGCGACTGACGAACTCGAACAACAGTGGGAATGGGAGGCTCAGGTCTCGGTTTGTATCTCTTATGCACGCCACCCCGACCTCCACGAAATTGAAACTTGGTGTCTATCAGTGCCATGATGTAGGGCGCATAGTTAATGCGCTTGTTGCGATCATTTTTGGAGGAGACTATCTCCCTCATGATCACGTCCATAACATCAAACTTCGCCCCCTTTGAGATGCAGTCAATGATGTTCCAAACATGGCCCCGAATGGCATAATAGTTACCACCCTTAGGAAGAATAGTATGGTTGATGATGCGGTTGATTAGACTGGGGATTGGAAGTAATCCAACGTTCTTACCAAGCATATATTTCTCGGCTGTGTTGTAGAAGGGATACATGGCATGGATGTCAAAAGCAGGCTTGTCTTGAACCTTCTCATGAGCGCTCAGCTCTGCTCTTATGGCCACCTCAAACTCATGCTTGGTGGCATCCAATCTTGTGCATACGGTCATCCATCTCATGTGCTGAAGATCAGGAGCAACATGCACAGTGGCGTAGAATTGACGAATCATTTCCTCATTATAGTCCCGCTTCAAAGGCACGAGCTTATCTACGCCTGCCTCCCGAAAGAGTCTGTATGTCCCGTCATACTTGTCAATGCCGTCTATATGATCCCAGTCAATGTATTTGTGATCTGCAAACTGGCGATCTGGCCCATACAGCTCATCGAACACCTTCTCCTGGGAACTTGGTGTGAAATTTAGGATTGATGGAGTTTGAGGGCATCAAGTACTAGTTGGTGTGTCGAAGGCGAGCGTACTCATCTGGCGAGATCTTTTTGAGATCAATCTCAAGATCCTCTCTGTCGACTATGTCCTCCTCAGAAGGTTCCATGGGTGAGCTCTCACGCAAGGGCCTCTCAGACTCAGTCTCAGAATCTGACTCGGACTCGGAAGGAGGGGCTTTGCCCTTGTCTTGGGCAGCCTTCTCCATAGCCTCAGGAGATGGAAGAGCGGGAGTATCAGACGTATCCCCGGAATAGGTTCTTCTCCCAGCATTTCTTGTTCTAGGCATCTAGAAACAAGAAGCAATGGTTAGGAGGAATGACATAGATTAGGCCAAGTTAAGTTGAAAGAGAATGAAGTTCATTTTGCTGCACTGTCAGGACAAACGGTAGTACCGCCATTTTTGGCCTGTAGTACCGCTCCGCGGTAGTACCGCGCCAGTCGGGCGGTAGTTCCACTTCACGACAGATTTTAGGGTTTTGGAAATGTGAGCAGATTTTTGGTGTTTTGTTGGATTGAATCCATGGAATGTGTTCATATACGTCCTCAAACACCAATTAAACTCAATTTTCCTAGATTTAAATAGCACAATCGACTTTATTTTAACTTCAAACCTAAACATGACCTAGGGTTCAAAAGAGGATCAAAAAAGAGATTTTTGATTCGGAATACCTTATGGATCGGAGGAGTTGAACCCAGGGAAGATGATTTGTTGCAAGAAATCGAAGAAAATGTCGCTGGATTAGAAGATCGGAGGAGTGGTTTGGGAGGTTCTTTTGTGGGACAGAGAGAGAGAGTACGGGCTCGGGCGGTAGTAGAGAGGAAGTACCGGAGGAGAGAAGAAAAACGGGCTGAGAAACCCTCGGGCGAAGGCAGTTACTCCCCCTTAATTGCTGGTCCGGTAGTACCGCAGATGCGGCCGGTAGTACCGCCAGGCGGTAGTACCGCTTCCTCGGCCGGAAGTACCGCTCCCTGGAAGTACCGCAAAGGACAGCGGTAGTTCCGATTTTTCTGGAACTTTGCTGAATTGGACTTTTAAGAGAATAGATGCAAATGATCCCTAGTTTTTGCATTCAACTAAAGTCATTAAGGATCATTATGCATTAAATAGAACAAAGTATTATATTCCAAATAATTTTACATTTATCCTTTTATAAATCAAAGATTTTTGCAAGAGAACACAACTACCAGCAATCTTTCAAGCTTCCTCAATTAAGCATGCATTTAAGTTTCTACAACTTTATGCAACATTTGAGTAATCCAAGACATTTAATTCACTCCTAAGCTTGCAAAAGCGGTTTTCATCTAATGGCTTGGTGAATATATCCGCTAATTGATCTTCGGTCCGGATGTGGCTAATGCAAATATCTCCTTTGTTTACATGATCTCTCAAGAAATGGTGGCGTATATCTATATGCTTGGTTCTTGAGTGTTGGACCGGGTTGTTGGAAATTTTAATGGCGCTCTCATTATCACACAATAGAGGAACTCTATCAAAATTTATTCCATAATCCAACAATGTTTGCCTCATCCACAATAGTTGAGCACAACAACTCCCGGCGGAAACATATTCGGCTTCAGCGGTTGAGAGTGCTACGAAGTTTTGTTTCTTTGAGGACCAAGATATTAAAGATCTACCTAGGAATTGACAACTTCCTAAGGTGCTTTTTCTATCCACTTTGCAACCCGCATAATCGGAATCCGAATATCCAATTAGATCGAATTTAGCACCTTTAGGATACCAAAGCCCTATATTTGGGGAATGTTTCAAATATCTCAAAATTCTCTTTACGGCTTTTAAATGACACTCTTTTGGTGAAGCTTGAAAGCGAGCACACATGCATACACTAAACATGATATCGGGCCTAGATGTGGTAAGATAGAGCAAACTACCAATCATCGATCTATAAAGTTTTAAATCTACCGACTTACCTCCTTCGTCGAGGTCTAGATGCCCGTTGGTTACCATTGGTGTCTTGATGGATTTTGCATCATCCATGCCAAACTTCTTGAAAAGCTCTTTAGTATACTTTGTTTGGCTTATAAATGTTCCATCTTTGTTTTGCTTGATTTGTAGTCCAAGAAAATAGCTTAATTCTCCTATCATAGACATTTCAAACTCCCTAGACATCATATCACCAAATTCTTCGCAAAAATCTTGGTTAGTAGAACCAAATATAATGTCATCAACATAAATTTGGCACACAAAGAAATCATCACGAATTATTTTTGTGAATAAGGTTGTATCTACTTTACCAATTTTAAAGCCCTTTGAAACAAGAAAATTTCTAAGGCGTTCATACTAAGCTCTAGGAGCTTGTTTTAAACCATACAATGCCTTCGAAAGTTTATAAACATGATTAGGGTATTTAGAATCTTCGAACCCCGGAGGTTGTTCAACAAATACAAGTTCGGAGATTGTTCCATTTAAGAATGCACTTTTAACATCCATTTGAAATAATTTAATATCAAAGCTAGATGCAAAAGCAAGCAAGATTATAATTGACTCAAGTCTAGCAACGGGTGCGAATGTCTCATCATAATCTAACCCTTCGACTTGAGTATAACCTTGAGCTACTAATCTTGCTTTGTTTCTTACCACAATGCCGTTCTCATCTTGTTTGTTTCGAAAGACCCATTTAGTGCCAATCACATTATGCTCTTCGGGTCTTTCTACCAAGGTCCATACTTCATTTTGCGCGAAATTGTTCAATTCTTCGTGCATGGCATTTACCCAATCCGGATCATCTAGTGCCTCATCTACAAGTTTAGGCTCAAGAGAAGAAACAAAAGAGTAATGTTCACAAAATGAAGCTACTCTAGAGCGAGTTTGAACACCCTTACTTACGTCACCCAATATTTGATCGATTGGATGATCCTTGGCTATTGCATTGTGAATTTTGATGTTGTTTTGTTGTTGATCCTTTTGTTCGTCTTCAAAATTTTGAATATTACTTGGAGTAGACGATGTGGGTGGCTCTACTTGTCTTGATGAGCTTAGTGAAGACGGATCTTCCTTTGGCTTAATGTCTCCAATTTGCATGTTTTCCATAGCTTTGCGCAAGCCTTCATCACCTACATCATCCAAGTTTTCTTGCTCTTCTTGAGAGCCATTAGTTTCATCAAATTGTACATCACATGATTCTACAACTAAGCCCGAATTTTTATTAAACACTCTATATGCTTTGCTATTAGAAGAATAGCCTAATAGGAAACCTTCATCACACCGACTTTGAAATTTAGAGAGCCGAACACCCTTTCTTAAAATATAGCATTTGCAACCAAATACTTTAAAGTAAGAAATGTTCGGTTTTCTTCCCACAAAAAGCTCATAGGAAGTCTTCTTCAAAAGTCGATGTAAATAAAGGCGATTTATGGCATGACAAGCGGTGTTAATAGCTTCCGTCCAAAACTTGTCGGAAGTATTATATTCATCAAGCATTGTCCTAGCCATTTCAATTAATGTACGATTTTTCCTCTCTACAACTCCATTTTTCTCTGGAGTGTAGGTTGTGGAAAGTTCGTGCTTTATTCCAAGTTCATCACAAAAATCTTCAACTTTTGTGTTTTTGAACTCGGAACCATTATCACTCCTAATTTTCTTTATTTTAAAATCAAATTCATTTTGGGCCCTTTTTGAAAAAACTTTTGAAAATTCCGGAGGTTTCACTCTTGTCATTTAGGAAGAAAACTCATGTATATCTAGAGAGATCATCCACAATGACTAAACAATAGCTATTTCCCCCGATGCTCTTATAGGTTGTTGGCCTAGAGGTTGACATGATACTTTTGGAAGGGTGAGAACTAGCGACTTGCTTTCCGGCTTGACAAGCACTACAAAGTCGATTTTTCTCAAACTTCACATCTTTCAAGCCAATCACTAGATCATGTTTGAAAAGCTTTTTAAGTTGCACCATACCCACATGACCTAGTCTCCTATGCCATAACCAACCTAAAGAAGTTTTTGCAATTAAACAAGTTTTTAAGCATGCATCATTTGAAGTGAAATCTACTAAATAAAGATTTCCAAATCTAAAACCTTTGAAAACAAGTTCATTATTATTTTCTTTTGAGATGATTATATTTTCTTTAGAGAATGAACATATTAATCCCAAATCACATAATTGAGCAACGGATAG
The DNA here is from genome assembly GCA_017311315.1 of Dendrocalamus latiflorus. Classification (NCBI taxonomy): domain Eukaryota; kingdom Viridiplantae; phylum Streptophyta; class Magnoliopsida; order Poales; family Poaceae; genus Dendrocalamus; species Dendrocalamus latiflorus. The sequence goes on along the minus strand of CM029659.1, from coordinate 23,290,441 downwards.
CAAATTAAAATTTAAAGTTTCAACTAAGGATACGTTAGAAATAGAAAGGTCATTGGATATAGCAATTTTACCCAACCCAAGTACCTTCCCTTTGCTATTATCTCCAAAGGTGATTCTTTCATTACTTCCATTCTCAAAGGTTGTAAATATTTTTCGGTCTCCGGTCATGTGTTGAGTACATCCACTATCCAACACCCAATGCCTTCCACCGGTTTTGTAATTTACCTACAAAAGAAATTTAAGCCTTTTTAGGTACCCAAATTTGTTTGGGTCCTTGGAGGTTAGTAACCAAAGTTTTGGGTACCCAAATGGATTTCCTTTTAGCACCCAAAATCGATGTGCCAATGAAGTGAGCAATTACATTTCCATTCTTAGATTTCTTAAGCATATAACAAGAATCATATAGACCAATGGAATGCATGTTATTCTTAGAACAATTATTTTGAGTATGTCCAACACATCGGCATTTTGTGCAAAACTTACCATTCTCCTTTACAAACCTTGGAGGCTTGTATACCGGCTTCTTACCCCTTTTGGGAACATATCCAAGTCCCTCCTTGTTAAAGGAACATCTTTGATCGCTTAGCAACTTATCAAGAGTTTCTTTTCCCTTGTAAGCTCTTTCTAAGCTTTTGTTCAATTTTAGCACTTGTTCCTTTACATTTTTGTTTTCATTAGTAAGCACATTATCATGAACAAGATTTAAAGTATTTCTAGAGTCTACACTAGATGAACAAGACATGGCAAGTAAATCATCACAACAAGTAGATATGCTAGACTTTGAAATTTCTATACTAGACATTTCATTCAAGATATCACAAGTAACTCCAATGCTAGTATTAGATTTATGATTTTCTTGGAAAGGCAAGTAATGAGCATCCTTTAGCTCCTCATAGGATTTTTGAAGAGATAAATGCTCTCTCTTCAAAACCTTAAATTTTGACTTCTCTTTTCCAAGAAATTCATTTAATTCTACTAACATGTCCATCAAATCATCATAAGAAGGCTCATCGTCATCTAGAGTTTTTACCTTCTCCTCTTTTGCCATAAGACATGTGGGAGTGGAGAATAGTGATGGAGCTTCCTTGATGGCGATGCCGACAAGTCCCTTATTCTTGGGAGACTCATCCTCGCTTGAGTCGGAGTTGGAATACTCCTCGTCGGAATCCCATTCACCGATGTGGGCTTCGTTCTTGCCATCCTTGTGAAGCTTCTTGAAAAGCTTCTTCTTGCCTTGATAGATCTTCTTCTTGGATGACTTTTCCTTGTCATCCTTCTTTGTGGGGCATTGTGATGCGATGTGCCCCTTTTCATCACATTCATAGCAACGGATGTTGCTATACTTCTTGTTGCAGGAGGATTGCCACTTTTTGCCTTTGTCATAGCTTCCTCCTCGGTTTGAGCGTCTTCTCATGAACTTGTTCATCCTTCTTACAAGAAAGGCAAGCTCCTCTTCGGAATCCTCTTCTTCATCTTCGGACTTCTCACTTGCCACCGCCGTTGCCTTGAAGGCGGTGATCTTCTTTCCTTTGGAGGTAGATTGCTCCAAGAGTTCCTCCTTGTCCTTCTTGTACAACTCATTGGTAATTAGATTACCCAAGAGTTGTGTTGGCGTCATTCTTGCCAACTCCGGTGAGTTGAGGTAGAGAGTCACCAACATCTCGTACTTTTCCGGTAGAGCCCTAAGCATCTTTCTCACAATATCAAGATCCGAGAGGTTAGTACCAAGGCCTTTGAGCTCATTCACAATGTTGTTGAGCCGTGTGTACGTCTCATTGATGTCCTCATGGGGCAACATTATGAATGTCTCATATTTAATCCTAAGCCGATGCAACTTTGCCTCCTTAACCGTGGATGTCCCCTCGTGTATTTCCGAAAGGGTATTCCAAATAGCGTGAGCCGTCTCAAGATTGCTCACTCTATTGAATTCATCCGCGTTTAAGGCTCCAAAGAGAGCATTCATGGCTTGGACATCTAAATGAGTGTTACGCCCATCTTGCTCCGTTGGGTTATCGGGATCAAGAGGCATGACGTAACCATCATTTACGATTTTCCAAATGTTAGGACTCATGGCCTTTAAATAAATTGACATTCTAATCTTCCAATAAGCATAATTTGAGCCATCAAATAAAGGTGCATTTCCTACCGAAATCCCCTCACTAGCCATCCTTTTCTCTTTAGACGGTTAAGTCTATAAATGAGAGACCAAGCTCTGATACCACTTGTAGGATCAAGGATACCGACTAGAGGGGGGGTGAATAGGAGGTTTTTAAAATTTTCTTGTTCACTTAATTAATTCTTCACAATTTAAGTGACAATAATGTAAAGCAATTAATCCTATGCAATTCTAGTTATCAACTTAGCTCTAAACAATCAAATGATCACAATGAAGCAAATAAATAAGAGCTAAAGAGACAAGAGACACAACCGATATTTTTACCGTGGTGATCGGAAACTTGCCGGTTTCCCCTAGTCCACGTTGAGGTAAGCCCGGACGAATCGGACCGGCTCCACAATTGAGCCAAGCACCTCGATCACTAATGTAGCTCTTCCCCACTCCGGTTAGGCGAGCTCCAACCTCCACAATTTGCCGGGTCTTCTCACAATCTCCTTGAGAAGATCACCGAACCAACTTCCACCGGATCGTCCAAGTGCCGGCAAGCACTAAGAGTAATGAATCCCGGTGTTCGCTTGAATGCAAACCTAGTGCCAAATGGATTTGCAATTAAAATCTAGCACTAAATGCTCAACCACCTCTCTTTGATGTGCAAAGAAAGAATTGAGGTGAAATGAATGCTCTAGGGCTTAAGAAATGTGCAATGAGTCTCTAACGTATGCCCTTGTGCAGTGGTGGGGGTATTTATAGACTCTACCAACCAAACTAGCCGTTTGGCTCAATTTCCCGCAAAAATCAGGATGAGCGGTACTACCGCCCTTCTGGGGCCGGTACTACCGCTCCCAAATCTTTGCGTCAGAACGGCTCTGTCAGACATGAGCAGTGACCGTTGGATTTGGCGGCGCGGTACTACCGCCGTTGATATTTGCGGTACTACCGCTCTCCGGTAGTTCCGCAAAGTCGGCGCGGTACTACCGCTCTGGCCAAAACCCGAAGGGTCCTCAGAATTGCCGCTCTCTAGAAATTACATTCCGCTTGGGTTCCGGATCAACCGGACTCCGAAAGTACCGCTCTAGGAGCGGTACTACCGCTTCCTGCGGTAGTACCGACGTTGAAAAGGCCGGTACTTCCGGTCTGGTTAAAATCCGAGACCGACCGGAGATGCTCTTTGGAAAAAAACATACCGCTCGAACCTCCGGTTCTTCCGGACTCCGGAAGTACCGCTTGAGTATGCGGTACTGCCGCTCTCAGCGGTAGTACCGACGTGGAAACGGCCGGTACTTCCGTTCCGCGAAGATTCAACCGAGTTCGAGGGGTGCTCTCTGGAAAAAAGGTTCCGCTCCGGAAGCGGAGCTACCGCTCTGCGGTACTACCGCATTTAGGCGCGGTACTACCGCTCGTCGGTAGTACCGACATTGAAATACGCGGTACTACCGCTTTTCCAGACAGAGCACAAACTTAGTTTCTAAAAAGATTTTTCTTGAATGCAGGATTCAAAAGATCATCCAAATGGCACTAGAAGTGTGATTTCAAGTTACTAGCCAAGATCCCCCTTGATGGTACGATCATCTATCCTATAATCCGGTCTTCCATCATTCTCCAAGACCGGTAAAAATAAAATAGATCCTACACTAAGTGTACCTTTGCCTTGGACCACAACTTGGATCTTCACAAGAGTTCTTTGGCTTGCATCTTATCACTCATATGTGGACTAACTCTTCACATGCTCATAAAACACGTTAGTCCCATATTCATATGATTTCATTAATTACCAAAAATATTTTTAGGGGCCTAGATGCTTTCAACCGTTTTCTTTGGTCAACCGCTATTGCCTCTCCTTCCCTCCACCCCTTCACGGTCCTTGCTTTAGTCTCTAACCTCGCTTTATCTCTGTTTCATGGTGTTTTGGAGGGTCTGGAAAGAGTTCTTGAATATGAGAATTTGATGATTTGCCCTTCTTTGTTTGCCAACAGCTTATTTGCCTCATAATTGATTTTAATTGATGATTTACCCCATGTTTCACTGAACCATTGATCATTTGCCCTTTTTTTTTGACAATTTTGCCCTTGTCTTCCTCCTCCATCCTCTTCTTTCCTTCTTTCCTCTTGCTCCGACCATGGCTGACCCAGTCCGCCTCCGTCGTCGCCGCCGTCGATGCCGGACCAGCTTGCCAAATAAGCCGATGAAAACGCATGCATTCACCTCGCTCATGTAGAGGTACCCAGAGAGGCTCGCATGAGGATGGTGTCGTGCGTGAGGCTGCAGGCAATGCTGGCTACGGTGGGCGTGCAGAGCATGAGGTCGGTGACGAGGCCGCGAAAGTGTTACGAATTTTTACCATGATCACTATGATTTCGACCACGGCTGCTACGACCACAGCCGCTACGACCACGTTCACTTCGAGCATGGCCGCTACGACCACTATTAGGGGGCATTGGCGTCTCTGCTGTTAAAGGTGCTAACACAATGATCCATTCTCATGACCCTTGCTTTTGCTCCCGATTTCAGCAATGTCGTCGAGCACCTAAGAGGCGATGCTTGAGCCCTAGACAATGGATGCCATGTCTTGGACGGGGCATAGCTACGACGAAGTGCAATCTTGAATTGGTCTTTCCCCTAGGGCTGGAATTCGCTTTGCTGCTCTCAGTATTGATCTGCTTTGCCTTACCTTTGTGGTTTTTTAAGCCAGTTTCGTATTTTTTCAAAAGCTGTTATTATTAGTGTTGCTCATGGTTCTTGTTACCAATCCATATAGAGAATTAAACTACATTCATACATAGTTACTATTGTCATGAGGCCTGGACGATGGGTGCCATGTCTCATAAGCTTGCAACCCATCTAGATTTTGTTAACATGCATGGCCATTTGGAAAGTTTTGGGATGGAGAAGCACCGGAGTAGGGTGAGTTATTCCTCTTTCTTGCCTAAATCAACCCATCAATTTGTGAAATTTATCCTTGCATGCGTACTTTTCGCGTTTCCCATCTCATGACCTTGCCATCCACCTGGGATTTATTGGCATGCATTGCCATTGGGGAGTTTTGAGGTGGAGCAGTAGATCGAGACTACTCAGCATTTCCCGCGGCGCGGCAATCTCGGCGGGAGGCAGTGGTTCGATGAGGTGGCAATTGCCGGCAACCAGCCACAGCGAGGTTATCGATCCTCTTGTGTACTCCTCATTCTCCCTTCCCATTCCTCTACACATCCCTCTATGTCTGTACACCCCATCATATTTCCATGCCTCCCCCTATACTTGTCTTTGTTTTTACCTGGTACAAATTTCTTCAAGATTTTTTGGGCCAACAAATGAATAGGTCAATTTGAGGTGCAGCATTTAAATATGTTGTTTCATATTTATGTGACTATATAGCCTGTCAATTGGTCGATAGTGTTGGATATAATCTTGTTATTGAGTGTGGTCGTAGTCGAGTACTCGGTGTGTTCGAGTACTGCGTAGTCGTAGTCGAGTACTCGGTGTGTTCGAGTACTGCGTAGTCGTAGTCGAGTACTCGGTGTGTTCGAGTACTGCGTTTCGTAGTCGAGTACTCGGTGTGTTTGAGTACTGCGTAGTCGTAGTCGAGTACTCGGTGTGTTCGAGCACCGTGTAGTCGGTGTGTCCGAGTATGTGCAGGAGTTGAAACTCGGAGTTAGAGAGCAGTCGGAGACTTCGAACCAGTCGAAGCCATGGTCGATAAGCAGTGGTCGATGCCATGGTTGGAGGCGTGGTTGATGCCATGGTCGAAGGAGTGGTCGAAGCCACAGTGACTCAGTCAGTACTCGGAGGAGTACTGTCACAGCTGTTAGTCAACTGTGCTGTGGTCGATAGTCATAACTACAATGGTCGATTGTCGTAGCTACAGTGGTCAATGTCGATAGTCGTAGCTACAGTGGTTGATGGTCGATAGTCCTAGCTACAGTGGTCGATGTACGATAGTCCTAGCTACAATTGTCGATGGTCAGTTGTCATAGCTACAGTGGTTGATGTCCGTAGTTACAATCGACAGTCGGTGCTAGAAGACCTGTGTGGTCGGAGATGTAGTCGAAGTGCTGTGGTCGACAAGTCTTGGTCGGATAATGTTGTACACACATGAACTTGATTTATGATTAGTTTTATGTCCTATTGTAAAGTGCTATGGCTTTTTACTATGATGATACTGTATCAGTTATTAACTTTTTTATGAGATATTTAATTAAAGAAAAATAAAAAAGGAGAAATAAAAACACCATTATATCTGCACGGATACTGTAAAAGGAAAAAAAAGGAAAAATATGTTAGAAAGCTAATATGTTTTAAATAGATTTTAGCTTCCAAAAAGTAGAAACCATTACTGTTGGAAACGGGCCTTATGCGGGGGCATAAATAAACTCAGTTTGTTTTTAATTTTTATATTCGGAGAAGTGATAAGACATATGCTCTCTGATTTATTTTATTCTCTGGTTCTTCTTTTTGTGTTTTACTATAAAATGTCACCTCGGTATCTCAGTCGTGTTAGGCACACAGGCACATTGCCGACTCCGGCTAGCATTTCAGCTGGGAAGGCGCACGTAGGGACGGTCTCTTCTCGTCTAATGCAGCTTTACCACCAGACTTGCCAAACCTTTGGATTTCTTCTCATTTGGTCCTTCGAATTCTCGCCGTTTACTAAATTCATCCTCACTTGCATTGTAGTCCAGTCCGTGGGCAACTGGGCACTGATGTCCCTTCTACCAACATAGGATAAATAAAGTGAAAGCATCCACTATATGATCACCACCAAGTCATCACAGTTAAAGATAAAAACAGATCATATACGAATTGGATAGTGTCCAAATCATATTTATATTTGTATTTATAAATAAATACAAATATGGATCAAATATTGTAACAAATATGAATTCGAATCGAATATCTACTCAATTCGGTTGGATCCGGATATCCTTATAACTTATGTAATATGAAAACATTAATGATATTTTATCCTCGTACAATCGTGCTTAATCATTCTAATTCATTTACTTCACCTAAAGAAACATGAATTCACGTTCAATTAAAAAACTTGTCCAACTAATTAGTTATATTATAATAAAATATGCATATTACTTCGTCGAATACGAATACAGATATAGATAGTCTAGATAAAATAACATTTCGAATGGTAAAAGTTCATACCATATTTGCATCCATATTTTTTTATGTGAATTCGAATACAAATACGAATAGGATAGAAATTGTTAATCGGATGGGAAAATATATACCATATTCGCATCCTATCGAATACGGTAACATGATAATATGGATAATTCGTATCTACTTTTCACCCCTAGTCACAGTCCCATTGAAATCTAGCATTGGCTACCAATGAACCTTGATACCATATCTAGTGAACCCCAATCTAGTTGCTGTTGGAGCCCATCAACGATAGTTGAAGCCACTAAGAAGATTTGAATCCTAAGGCACTTCAAGCGATGAGAAATTCAGGTACTATTAAAAAAACGAGTATTGCTTAGGGTATATATATAATAGTTTGTCTTTTAAAATTATCTATAAGATTTTCACTTCACCTAAAGATATCACTAGAGACAACCTTTCCAACAATAAATCATTTCTCTAACTATTTTATACTATTTTTATTATAACTTCCTTCCTCACATATTCTCACTATTTGTGTTGGTTTGCGGGTTCAAGTCGTCTCTTACATAAGAGACATCACATTATCACTTGTTATCTCCTCTCTTTTTTATATAGGATTTTACTTATTTAATATAGTTAAAAGATATGTAAGATGATACTATTAAAGATGCTCTTAGTAGTACTAATGCTAGAAGAGCATAACCACTCTCAGGTCTCTTTTTTTCAATTTTAAAAGATGCCTTTTGGCTTTTCTACAATAACTAGCTTTCGAACAGGTGTCTTTTTAAAATAGGATCTACAAATTGATTATAGTATATACTATAGCAACTTTATTTATATAGGCCAGAACGCAAGTTGATTGTAGTATATATTATAGTAACTTTATTTATATAGGCTAGAACTACATATAAGTTTTTGTTACCTGCTATTCTCTTATAAACAGCTCAAAAAATATAAGTCACAGCCAAAACCACATAAACCGTAGATAAAAAGGTATGACCCTCTTTTGTGATCTAATCACAATTCAAGATCGCCCAAAGTCCCAACACACATGCCCCCCATAGTAAGTTAAACAGATTGAGCGGCACACATATCCCAATAAAACATTAGAAGAAAAGCCAGGGGGTGGCATTGA
>CM029659.1:22660248-22681981 GCA_017311315.1 Dendrocalamus latiflorus | reverse complement strand
ATTAACTACTCCTAGTGGCCTTTTCAGACTATTAAGAATGTGAACGTTGATATCTGACTATGGTTCCTGGCCAATATGAAGCATGTAGCAGTTCAACACCAACCCAACATTTGCCTCATCATGAACCGCAACACTGGGCTGTTGTTGACGCTGAGCACCATGCAGCAATGGACATAACCACCCTTTTTAGTGGAATGATGTTAGGGCCCGTTGGTGCATGAGAAATCTAGTAGTGAACTTCCACATCTTCTCCTTGTACACATTTAGCTTCTTCCATTTTCCACCCTTTTGCTTAGGTTCCTTTCCGTGGCCCTGGCCACCACTGGTCTTCTGAAAATTAGCATAAGCTTTTAGCAGTGGCTGTGACCCAGTGGGACGAGTCTGATAGTTCTTCATCAGTAACTCATCATTCTTCTCTGCCTCGAGAAGGATGGTAATCAGTCTTGTGTACTTCTTGTACTTGGCCTGATGCTACTACTATAGGAGTATCCTATGGGTGAGGTGGAAAGTGCTCAAAGTCTTGTCTATCATCTCAACATCTGCAACATTCTGGTTACGACAAGCTTATGAATGGTAGAATTATATGTTGACACCTTCTTGAAGTCCTGAAACCTTATGTTGGTCCACTCATGCTGTGCTTCAGATAGCATGATTGACCTTTGTTGGTCATACCTTTCCTTCAAGGAATTCCACAATGCCAGCAGGTCATCTTCTCTTGATGGATGTGGTGCCTCAGGAAATGTAGTGCCACACATTTGGCGGCCTCGGGGATGGTGGGAGCCCTATAGCTTCTGGCTGGGTAATGGTAGTGCCTAGCGACCAAGATGTCAAGTTGAATTTAACATCCACTGCCCATGTTAGGTAGTTGCTACCATCCAGGGCGAGCTCAGCAAACTCTGATATCAAACATTTCCTACATTATTCATGCAAATTTGTAAATTTACAACAAGTAAAGAGCATGAATATTTCTAAATCAGTAAGGTATGGATTTTGTCTATTTAGTAGACATCGTTTAGGATTTTCTGGAATTTTCTAGTAATTTTAATGAATTTCTGCTAATTAATAAGCAATTTTCAAAATTACTAATAATCAGAAGCAAAAATAAAGAAAATAAATCCAAAAACATGATAATACCAAGGAGCTAAAAATATTATAATGAAGCTCATATAATCTAAAAGCAATTTCTCTAGAGAAAGTCAGTCTGCTAGACTTATCCGCTACTACAACAAACATCAGGGTCAAATTTATAATATTACCGCATTATCAGAAAACCCTTCTAATTTTTCTAAACTTTGGAGGCTAAACCAAAAATAACCAGTCAGGTTTTTTCTTCTCTCTTCCCCTTTTTTCGTTGTTTCGGCCAAATTTGGCCCATGCGGCCCATTTGCCTCGCGGCCCATTAGACTGGTGGCTAGGGTTAAAAACAGTGTTCAAGTAGGCACTAGGCGCTAGGCGGGCGGCCAGGTGGGACCTAGCGCCTAGGGAGCCTAGGCGGGGCCTAGGCTGCCAAATTAAAAATAAGGACAACAGGCAGAGGATAAGTATATATTTACTATATATCTAAGATCTAACGTCTCAAATCGAGTCATCAAATCGTATAACTAATGTTTAAAACAATTAGTCAGATTTTAGACTGTCTGATAAAGATCCAACAGTCCAGATCTTCTACCGCGCCCGCGCCGCCCCGTGTAGCCTAACCCTAAATCTATCTGCGCGCCCGCGCCGCCCCGCATATTCGCGCCCGCCTCCCCGAGTCTAACCCTAACCCTAAATCCTCCACCGCCTCCCCGCTTTTTCGCGCGGCCGCGCCCGCCTCCCCCACTCTCTCCCGCAAATCGCCGCCGCCTCCCCGTAGATTCCACCGGCCGCCTCCCCCACTCTCCCCCGCAGATCGCCGCCGCCTCCCCCGTAGATCCCGCCGCCCGCCTCCCCATCTCTCCCCTGAAGATCGCCGCCGCCCGCCTCCCCCATCTCTCCGGATCTGGTGCGGGGAGTCCGGATCCGGTGGCGGCGGTGGGATCTGGCGCGGGAAGTCCAAATCCGACGGCGGCGACCACGGGAGCGGCGGACGGGCGGGGGGAAGATGTCCCCTCCGCCGGAGGGGAAGCGAGGTAGAGAAGATGGCAGACGTCTGGAGGGAAGATGGTGATGCGGAATCCGGCGAATCGACAGCGGCGGCGACGGTCTCGTGTGCGGTAACACTTTTCCCCATCCTGCCGCTCCCTCCGTGCCGCCCCATCCGCCGCGCCTAGGCCGCCTTCTTCCCGCCTTGGACCGCCTCGCCGCCCAACCACTCGACTAGGGGCCAAGGCCGGGCGGCACCCTGCCGCCCAGCGCCTAGGCGGCCGCCCAGGCCGCCTTCTTGAACACTAGTTAAAAACACTAGCCACCGATTTCCCCACTTGTGGCGGCGGCAGGTGGCCTTAGGCGCGGACGTGGAGGTGGAGGCAGAGCCAAGCGCTGGTGGTGGTGAGCGGCTCCGGGCCCAGACGCGGAGGCGGCAACAACCCTTAGCAGGCGAGGGTAGGCAGTGGCAGCAACGGGCGGCTTGGGGCGCATCTGAGGCAGCGGGTGACTCGGGTGCGTCTAAGGCGGCGGGCGGCTTCAACGTGTCGACGCCGGTAGGGGGGATAGGCTGAGCGGTTGGTGGCGGCTTTGGGCGGCCACAACGGCAAGGCGCGGGCTTGACGGCCACTGCCAACGGGCGAAGCCGAGTGGTCGACGGTGGCTTTGGCAGCCCCGATGGCGCAGATACGACGTCGCCAGTGAGGAAGACCGAGCAGCGGCAGGCATGACTTCGGTTGGCTACGGTGGATTGGCTTCAGTTGGTGGTGACATGACGACTTCGGTCGGCGGTAGCGAGCTGGCTTTGGGCGACCGGAGTGTGGCGCAGCGATGGCATCGCCGGTGGAGTGAGGCCGAGCAGCAGCGACTCCAAGTGCACCCGACGGTGCAAATGCAACGTCGTCAGTGAGAGAGGCCGAGCTACAAATCTCGAGGATACAAATCTCAGAATCGAAAGAAAACCTGTCCGGCGGCTGGTAACAATAACTAGCTGGTAATCGAAAAATCGGCCCAAAAACCGGTCAAACTTCGAAAATTAAAATTTGAATTTTGGGTGGTTTTGAAACCGATAACAGGAAAACCGTCCGGTAACCCAAAAAACCAAAAAAAATTGGTCAAAAATCAAATTTTAAATTTGGCCAATTTTTTTGGTTACCGGTCCTCACCGGTAGAACCAATAACCGGCGGTAACTGTCGAGTTTTTAAACCCTGGTAAGGATAAGTAGCAAATGATGGCATGCAAGTACATAAGTTTGGCGTAGCCTTTTCGGGTGAGAGTATCAGTTCCACAAGGAGCTACGAAAATTTTCTCCAAGTGTAGTTGAAATTGCAATGTATAATTAATTAATATAATAATGCAAGGACACAAAATAGTGACCAACAATTTCTAGGCTTTCGGCTTTCTAACTGAAGCGTATCGAATCTCGAGATGTGATCGATCGGTGAAGGGTGGACTGATCTTTCACGGTGGAGAAACATCTCCACAACTATAGATAATGCTCACAATTTGCAAGATGCAAAACAAGAACAAAGGGATAACTAGTGCGGTACTGCAATCTATCCAGCATACGTAAAACCACACAAAAAAAACTTCACCACCCAATCTGGATAGATTGAACCAAATTTTCTAGAAAATCTCACAAAAACCATCTAAACCGACTCCTATGGACTTTATTCTGTCATGGTTGACTCTGTTGAGGAACCGTCGCTGACGAGTCTATTTCGATCAATTTCTCCTATGCCAAAATAGATGGATCAAACACAAAATAAGCACAGAATAATGCAAGAATAAAATACAGAGAGATGAGGAGCTCCTTCTTTATTGGTTTTCTTTCTCAAAAGGTACAAGTGATGACAATAGGGGTCCCCTATTTATAGATTAAGTGAAGGGTACCCATTAATGGGCTGGGCTTGCAGGCCCAGGCCCAGGTTTTCTAACACTCCCCTTTGGGCACTCATCCAACACGATCATGCCTCATCAAAACTCCATAAAACCCAATGGAAAAAATTTGAAGAAAGAGTACATGATACATGTAATGTTGTGTTGTACGAATTGATTCATTAAAAACCTTGACCAAGAAACTTCAAGAAAACTTGTCAAGAGAAAAAGAGTACAATCCACCTAATTTCATTTAATCTACAGGATTTATTCTTTCGGTACTCGATCTTCATGATAAGTTTTAATAGTGAACTCGTGAATAGTTTCCCTCTGAATTCTGCACTTCTCTAAATCTCATCATTCTAATTTCACATACACATCTTTCAAAATTAGATGCTGCAAATGACTTAGTGAATAAATCTGCAAGATTTTCACATGACTTAGTATGCAATATCTTAATTTCGTCCATCTTTTGCAATTCATGAGCATAGAAGAATTTAGGATTGATGTGCTTTGTAAGATGACTCTTCAGTACCCCATCTACAATTGTGCAACACAAGCTGCATTATCTTCATACATAATTTTGGGAGCTTGTATGATGTTTAATCCACATGGCTGCTGGATGTGATAAACCATTCATCGAAGCCAAGCACATTCTAGTGCGGTATCGTACAGCGCTATAATTTCCGAATAGTTCATCAAAGTCGATACAAGATTTTGTTTAGATAATTTCCATGAAATTACAGTTCCACCACATAGGAATACATAGCATGTCTGCGACCTAGTTGTATGCAGATCTGACATGTACCCAACATCTGCATAGCTAGTCATATTCAAATCAAGGTGGCATTGAGCATAGAATCGTGCTCGCTGCCGACCTCCACCACTACAAAATCAAGCTCACCGCCAGTTGATCTCATTGCCCCTGTCGCCGAGTCAAGTTCAATCGTCCTCCTTGTCGGCCGATCTCGACTACCCAGCAACCAATCGACCCCGTCACCGGTCAATAACCTCCTCTCCGGCCTCTCCGGCGGCTCACAACAGTTGTGGTGGTGGCGAGGTCACGAGGAGCCACGCTAGAGCTGCTGTGTGCTGCTGCCCTAACATTTCAGGCTGGAGCTAAGTTGTTGGAAGGCCGGCCCATCTGGCCCAAATGTTGCTCTATAGGTAGGGGTTAATTAGGTTTTCACTTGCCTCCACACAGAGTAGCCGCCACATAGCATCTTCTTCATTCCACTCTCTTCTCCCTTTCTTCACTGTTGAATGCTCCTTCCCTACCCTCCTGCCCCTTGTAGCCAGTCAGCCTAGGATGGCTAGGAGCTAGTCGGAACACCACCGCTCGACTAGCACCTAGCGGCTTGATGAATTTTTTTAGTCATAAGGGATCTCACATGTGATTTCATATCAATCTATCGAATAAGCGAAAATTGGGTCAGCAAAGCTCAGTACACCAGACCGCTAGTCAAGGTCATAATGACTAAATAATCTAGGAGTACCACTATCGCATGTTGTACCGTTGGAATGTAGTTTCATGGGATTTCATGAGCTTCCATTTTGTATAAAAGTTTCATAAAGGTCTCTGGATTCAAATTTGATGTTTCAAAGCAGGTTTCAATGCGTTTCCTGAAAAGTTTTAAATAGGTTTCAGGTTTCGAGCTTGATGTTTCCAGCTAGTATCAGCAAGTAGATTATACACAGGCCGACGTGCCTACTCGGGCTCGCTAACACACTTAGATAGCATGCTAGCACCGCATCTACTACGGCGCCGCTGTTGTGCCTGCTCGGTCTCGCTGCTGCACCTATTTTAGGATGTATTACTAGTTTGTAGACTTGGTTAGCCATTACGACCTTAAAATTCTTAACTGCAATATAAAATAATTCAACAAGTGGCATAACACAACTATTCGCTAGTGGTTACTAATTAATAATTTTACACACAAATGCACTAACATATGATTAAAAAAGATAATTTTTTTGGTTTTTTATGTTGACTTGGTGCCTCACCTAATGTGCAGTCATTACACAGCAGTACAACATACTGTAGTTTCTAGTACTACTGATGCTATGCAAAGGGTAGTCACCGCAGAACCGAAAGAAATAGTGCTAGTTCACTTCGTCTGCTGCTATAGGTACTTCACACATTCAAAAGAACTCCAAATCAAACACCACGAGTGATGTGGTGGGTGGATTAGGTCTTTGTACAGTTTGACCATGTACATGTCGGTCCTGCACTAACAAAATGGGCAGAGGCAAGAGAGTCCCAAGAAAGTTTTGGATTTGCAATTTTCAAATTTGCATCCGGCTACAAATGGGGGCAAATCAAAAGTTTTGGATTTGCAATTTTCAAATTTGCATCCGGCTACATTTCCCATCTATAATATACAAGTTCAAAAAATTACTACAAGTTTGCACATCAATATTTATAAATAATAGTTTTTTTCCAAGAACATGCAGGAGATGCACGTCTTTAGCATTAAGAAGAAAAGTAACCAAGGACAATAGCACAATGCATGTGGTACTCGCCATATGAAATGATGTTGATGAAGAGTCAAACATATATGTGGATTCCTTGACTCAACAACATGCCCGATTAAAATGAATATCTTAGAAAATTTACAAGAAAACAGCACTCAAAACCATTTCACCAATCAACAATGTAAAAAAACCGATGCAATCAGCTACTTCCCAAAATGGGGCGTTGGTCACTTTAAGTTGTGATAATTTGACGTATGTATTGTAACATTAGCGTCCCACGTGCCTATGGAAGGCCCGTTTTACAGCTTCGCTCAAAACGGTCAAACCAACTAGGCTTGGACCACTTGTATTTATACTGCCAAATCCATGTAAACACTCCACATGGAACTTACTAAGTCATGCAATTAAGTTAGGGTAAAGCCGTAGAGGGTGGAAATATTGCAATAAAACTACACTCTTGTGTCTTGATTTTCTCAGCGACTTGCATTGTGAAATGACACTTCCAAGAAATTGGACATGCATTGAGAAATGGAGTACTACACATATGGAACACTGGGCCACCACAAATTCGGCCAGAGTTTTAAATTTTTAATGATGTAAGCCAGGGTTTTACAAATTTATAAATGTAATAATAATTAAATGGTATGTAGGAATTTAGGGCACAACATACAAATGTCTGAGATTGGGGTAGGGTAAATTAGCAAGCAAATTTTGAAAAAGCTTGCTCTGGATCGGCTGTACAAGCTGAGAAACAGGTTTGTCACCTTAATTTCATAAAAGCCTAATCAAGCCCAAGCGGTTCGCCAGCCATTAACTTTTGGATGGGTTCTTTTCGGCTGCGACTTATGATTTTTAATCTTAATACGAGCACTTGTGTAAACAAATCGAATTCCGATAAACCGCTTCAAAAAGACTGCCCCGATAAACCGCTTTGAAATGGCGACGGAGAAACCGTCCTGTTTGTTTGTTTGAGAGAAGCCATAAGACATAAATTGTACTTGTTTGTCTGAGATTAGTCATGCAGAGTGTTTGCTTGGACTCTTTTGTCCTATGTACTCTATGTAAACATATTTGCCTACGATGTAATGTATTAGTCATTTCCTTCAATTCTAACATGATATCATAGCTATAGCCATAAGATTGTTATGGTTGCAACTCTTAAGTGCTATAGTTGCAACTCTTAAGTGCTGAAGCCTGGCCAGATGGGCTGCAAAGCTCTGCTGATAAGTTGATAGCAATAAAATTATCATAGTAACTAAAGAAGGGCTTGTTTGGATATAAGGACTTTTTGGCCAATACAATAATTTTGTGAAAATACTATAGTATGAACAATGAAGTACTATTGAGCCCTAGGGGTGTAAAAATCATGTATTTAAAAAATGTAGTTTTGTAAATAGTAAGTACTACAATTTTTTGAAGACGAAACTTCACTTAGAACACCACCACCATATAAAGCTTGAGCCACTTCTACACATCCACATCCAAATATGAATAATATGCTATATGGTCCTTCTCGAGAAGGTTTTAGGCTAGTTTTCCCCTTTCATCAGAACTTCTGTATGGCTTCCTAATTTTGTTCTTTGGTTAATTATAGGCTGGGTTCTTTTAGGCTTTAGGCTTTTGACTTATGCTACCGTAACTAGCTTTTAAACAGATTGCCTTTTCAAGGTGGGGTCTATAAATCGATTGTAGTAAACGATGTCCTGACTTCAGCTATATCGGCCAAAATCGCACGCAAGTATCTCTCTCGGTACTCTCTCGCGCGAACACACAGAATTCAAAATTTTAAACAAAAGTTATAAGCTACAGCCTAAAAGAACCCATCTATAGCCTTGTAAAGACTTCAATTAATATCTTATTTCTTTTTTGCCGCTCAATGTGCTAGTTTATAGAATCACATCAACAACATAATTACAATCATCGAAGATAAAAGCAAAAGAAATCAAGTTGTTAGCATTATGGATTCCATGCAGTTCTAAACCGGTGGTACATAATAAAACAATAAGTCAATAGGTAATTAAATAAAGATTCCATAAAAGAAATTATGCAAAAACAAATGAAAAGGAGCATGTACGCACAAAGCAACAAATATATCAAAGTATCAAACAAAGAAATAAATCTGAGCAGAAACTTTGTGCTATGTTATTCAGAAAAGGTATGCAAATGTTATTTCTTTAACTTCAAAAACCACCACATTTGCAAAACAACATATTCTGAAACCCTTAGTATTGTTACTCGCTGGAGTCTTGCTGTTGGTGATAGCAAGATCCTTACTCTCATGGAGAGGATGACACTAGGAGATGGGACAAGTTTTCTTGTTTATTGCTCACACAATGCCATGCCAACCTGAGGGGTTGGGGATACAAATTTATAGGCTGAGAACCAGCCAAGCATATGCTAAGATGCTATCCTAGATGCTGTCCTAAAGCGGTCAATATGCTGTCCTAAAGCAGATGCTGTCCTAAAAGCAGATGCTGTCCTAAAGCAAAAGCAGATGCTGTCCTAAAAGCAGATGCTGTCCTAAAAGCAGATGCTGTCCTAAAGCAGTCAAAAAACAAAAACTACCACAGCCCCACAAAGACCACAGTACAGGGACTTATTCATCATTCTCCCCCTAAGTCTTATGCGTCGTCTTGTGGGAGGGTTGAACCATCCTGATCTTGGAGCAGAGCTCAAGGAACTTGATCCTTCCAAGAGGCTTGGTGAGCAGATCCGCAAGCTGATCCGTGGTGTTGATGTAGCTTGCCTTGATGCTTCCTTCATCCAAGCAGCCTCGGATGAAATGGTACTTCACCCGGATGTGCTTGCTCCGTTCATGAAAAACGGGGTTCTTTGCTAGGGCTAGAGCGGACTTGCTGTCCACCCTGAGCTCCACTGCTTCAGTGTCCCTGCCGAGGAGATCACCAAGCAGTCGAGCGAGCCAGAGTGCCTGAGTCGAAGCGGTGGAAGCCGCTATGTACTCGGCCTCACAGCTGGACAGGGCCACCACCTGCTGCTTGACTGACTGCCAGTGAACGAGACACTTGCCGAGGAAGAAGAAAATCCCGCTTGTGCTCTTGCTGGTGTCGATGTCGCCCGCGTGGTCGCTGTCGCTGTACCCGACGAAGTGTGCCGCGCCGGGACACCTCGGGTAATGGAGGCCGTGGTCAAGAGTCCCCGCAACGTAGCGGATGATCCTCTTCACAGCCTGCTAATGCTCCGTCGTCGGTCGTTGCATGAACCGACTAACGTAGCCGACGGAGAATGCCAAGTCCGGTCGTGTGTGGGCGAGGTAGCGAAGGCTCCCCACAAGACGTCGGTACTGCGTAGCGTCCACCTCCTCCGTCGTGCTGTCGCGGCTCAGCTTCAGCCTCTCCTCCATCGGAGTGAGAGCTGGGTTGCAGTCGGTAAGCCCGGCTAGCTCAACGACGCGCTTGGCGTAGGCGGTCTGTCGAAGCGTGATCCCGGAATCATCCTGGTGCACCTCGATCCCTAAGTAGAAGGAGAGGGGCCCCAGGTCACTCATCTGGAAGGTGGCCTTCATCTCTTCCTTGAATGCCGCCACCTCCGCATCCTTGGTGCCGGTGATCACCAAGTCGTCGACGTAGACACCCACTAGCAGGGCATTTTCTCCACTGCCCCGCCGGTAGATGGCCGCCTCGTGCGGACTTTGCTCGAAGCCCATCCCTTTCAGCGTGGAGTCCAACTTGGCGTTCCACGCCCTCAGTGCCTGTCGCAAGCCATAGAGGGCCTTGCGCAGGCGGAGCACCTTGCCCTCCTTGCTGGGGATCGCAAATCCCGGCAGCTGATGCACGTAGACCTCCTCCTTCAAGTCGCCGTTAAGAAATGCCGACTTGACATCCATGTGATGAACACGCCAACCTTCCTGGGCAGCTAGCGCAAGGAGGAGTCGCACGGACTCCATCCGTGCGACGGGTGCGAAGGCGTCATCGAAGTCGACCCCCTCCTGCTGCACGAAGCCTCGTGCCACCAAGCGAGCCTTGTGCTTGACGATGGCGCCGGCTTCATCTCGCTTCAGCTTGAACACCCACTTAAGGGTGATCGCGAGGTGACCGGCAGGAAGATCCGCCAGCTCCCACGTCCGGTTCCGCTCGACGGCGTCCATCTCCTGCTTCATTGCGACACGCCACGCCGCGTCTCCCTCCGCCTCAGCGAAGGAGCGGGGCTCGCCGTCGTCGCATGCCAAGTGCAGCTCCGCCTCGCAGTCGCGCTGCGCCAGTCCAGGGACGGGCAGCTCGCCGAGGATGTTGTCCATGGTACGATAGCGCAGAGGCTCGTCGTCGCGGTAGGCGTCGACGCGGTCCTCGTCGTGGGACAGCGGAGTAGCGAACTCCACCATGCGCTGCTCGTCGTGGACCGAAACTGTTGGGGCCGATCCCGGTGGTGTGGCCGCCGGTGCAGGAGAGTGGTGAGCCGGTGGTGAAGAGTGGGGCGTAGCCGGTGCCGAAGGTGGTGGAGCACTCGTCGGAGCTGGTGGCGAGCAAGGTGTCGAGGTGGACGAGCTCGGTGAAGACGAGCTGCTAGCTCCCCCGGCTCTCTCGAAGTGGACGTAGTCGACAACAAAGTCCCTGAGAGTCGAAGTCGAACCGTCGTCCACCGCCTTGTCCCACGTCCAGCCTCGCCCTTCGTCGAACACAACGTCACGCGAGATGCGGACTCGCTGTGTGTCAGGGTCGAGGATGCGGTAGGCCTTCGAGCCCTCCGCGTAGCCGATGAACACTCCCGGAGTGCTCCTGTCGTCGAGCTTACCGATGTGGCCAAGCTCCTTGGCGAACGCGAGGGAGCCGAAGACCCGCAAGTGGGAGACCGCCGGCTTGCGCCCATGCCAAGCCTCGTATGGCGTCCTGCCGTCGAGCGCCTTGGTAGGCGAGCGGTTGAGGATGTAGACGGCCGTCACCACCGCCTCTCCCCAGAAGACAGCCGGCATCCCCCTCTGCTTGAGGAGGGCCTGAGCCATCCCCACAACCGTCTGGTTGCGCCGCTCGACGACGCCGTTCTGCTGCGGGCTGT
This sequence comes from Dendrocalamus latiflorus, assembly GCA_017311315.1. Classification (NCBI taxonomy): domain Eukaryota; kingdom Viridiplantae; phylum Streptophyta; class Magnoliopsida; order Poales; family Poaceae; genus Dendrocalamus; species Dendrocalamus latiflorus. The sequence goes on along the minus strand of CM029659.1, from coordinate 22,670,553 downwards.
ACGGCGCGGAGTAGTGGCGCTGAATGCCCTCATCAGCGCAGTACGACGCGAATTCAGCCGCCGTGAATTCGCCGCCGTTGTCTGTGCGCAGCACGCGCAGCTTGCGGCCGCACTCCGCCTCCGCAGCAGCCTGCGTGCGCCTGATGGCGTCCGCAGCCTCTCCCTTGCTGCCGAGGACCATCACCCACATGTAGCGGGAGAGGTCGTCGACGAGCAGCAGGAAGTAGCGTCGTCCTCCCGGTGTGGCCGGTGTCACCGGGCCACACAAGTCCCCGTGCACGAGCTCGAGCCTCTCCTTGGCTCGGAAACTCGCCTGCTGGGGAAAAGGGAGTCGCCTCTGCTTCGTCAACACGCAGACGTCGCAGAGCTGCTCCACATGGTCAAGGCACGGCAGGCCTCGCACCATTTCCGTGGCACTGAGCTGCTTCAGGGCCTCGAAGTGAAGGTGCCCAAAGCGCTCGTGCCACTGCCACGCCTCGTCGTCCCGACGAGCTGCGAGACAGAGGGGTTGTGCCACCTGCACGTGAAGAGTGTAGAGTCGATTTGCGCCTCTGGTTACCTTGGCAAGGAGGCGGCGTCGAAGATCCCAAATCTGCAGCACCCCGTGCTCGATCTCGACACGCGAGCCGTTCTCATCCAGCTGTCCCAAGCTGATGATGGAGTTCCGCAGATCGGGGATGTAGTAGACGCCGGTGAGCAGCCGGTGCTCGCCAGTCTTGGCGACGAAGACGACAGAGCCGACGCCCTTGATCTCCACGGCGGAGGCGTCGCCGAACTTGACGGTGCCTCGAACGCCTGAGTCGAGTTCGAAGAAGAACTCCCGCCGCCCGGTCATGTGGTGGGTGGCGCCGGTGTTGAGGCACCACCCGTCGGTCTTGTCATTGCCGGAACTGTCGCCGAGGAGGGCGTGTGCTTTTGGCTCGTCAAGGTGGAGGAGAGCCACTGCGGCCGGTGCCGCTGGAGGTAGTTCGATGCTCGCATGAGCAATGAACAGGACCGGCTGCTCCTCCTCCTCCGCTTGCGCGACGTGGGCCTGGCCGTGTCATGGCTGTCGACACTCCTTGGCCCAATGACCAAGCTTGCCGCAGTTGTGGCAAGAGTCGTCTCGTGCCGGCTTTTGCTTGCCAGCATCGCCGCCCTGGGCGCCTTTGCGCGGCTTGCCGCGCTTGCCACTCTTGCGGCCGCCTGTCGTGGAAGAAGGCTCCCCCTTCTTCTTGTCACCTTGGCCGGCATCCCACTGCTCCCGAGTGAGGAGGAGCTTCCCGCCAATGGTGACGGGTCCCGAGGGGCGCTGTGGCTCATCGATGTCGACGACCTTGAGGCGACCCAACGCCTCCTCGATGGTCATCGTGGAGAGGTCCAGCAGAGACCCGATCGAGCGAGCCATCTGCTTGTACTTCTCGGGGACGCAGCGGAAGAGCTTCTCCACAGCTCTCTCTTCGCCGTAGGTGTCGTCGCCGAACTGCACCAACTTGTGCAACAGAGTGTTGAGACGGAGAGCAAAGTCATCAACGTCCTCACCTGGCTTGAAGGCCAGGTGCTCCCACTCCGTGCGTAGTGCCTGCAGTGTAGACTTGCGGGCGCGGTCGCTGCCGATGCGTGCTGCAGCGATGGCGTCCCAAGCCTCTTTGGCAGTCCGCTTGTTGGTAAGCGAGAACTGCATCTCGGGCGGGACTGCGGCGATGAGAGCATCCAACGCCCGTCGATCCTGGTCGTAGTCGACGTCGCCGTACCGGACTGCATCCCACATATGCCGCACCTGGAGCTTCACCCTCATCACCGCAGCCCACTCGACGTAGTTAGTCTTGGTGAGGGTAGGCCACCCGCCGCCGGGGCCGACGTCCCTGACGACAGCCTGGTACTTGTGGTGACCACGGTACCGAACCGGGGAGGGAGAGCCGCGTCGCCTGTGAAGGCCGCGCTCTCCGTCGACCCGTACGCCGCCGCCGTGCGCGCCTCCTCCAGGAGCGTCACCGGCGCGTGCGCGCCTGTCTGGGCTGCCACCGCGCTCGTGGGCGTGCGCGGCTGCCCACTGCGCCGCTCGCCCTCGCGCTGCCTCCCTCTCCAGCGGCTCAAGATCCGCGTCGGCGCTGTCATCAGCAAAGATGGAGCTGCTGTTGCTACCGCGCAGAACCTTGACCTCCGCTGCTGCCGCACGCGCTGCATCTGCCGCCGCCGCCGCTTCCACCTCCGCTCTGGCTGCTGCCAGCTCCGCCGCTGCCAGCCTTGACGCCCTTTCCGCCGCCGCAGCGGTCTCCGCCGCCGCTCGCTCGCGCTGCTCTGCCGCGGCGAGCTCGGCCGTCTGCTGACGTCGCGCGCTCGAGGCGACCGAGCGCTGAGACTGCCCTGCGGACATGGCGCGCTACTGGGGGGCTGTTGCGTGGAGAGAGGGCTGCTTCTGACGAGCTGCTGCCCGTCTCCGGAGAGGAGTGAGCGGGGACAGACGGAGCTGCTGCTGCTACCGGCTGGGGCTGCTGCGAGGCCGGAGAAGGAGATGAGCAGGAGATGCTCAGGCTACAGGATAGTATGGCTCTGATACCACTTGTTACTCGCTGGAGTCTTGCTGTTGGTGATAGCAAGATCCTTACTCTCATGGAGAGGATGACACTAGGAGATGGGGCAAGTTTTCTTGTTTATTGCTCACACAATGCCATGCCAACCTGAGGGGTTGGGGATACAAATTTATAGGCTGAGAACCAGCCAAGCATATGCTAAGATGCTATCCTAGATGCTGTCCTAAAGCGGTCAATATGCTGTCCTAAAGCAGATGCTGTCCTAAAAGCAGATGCTGTCCTAAAGCAAAAGCAGATGCTGTCCTAAAAGCAGATGCTGTCCTAAAGCAGTCAAAAAACAAAAACTACCACAGCCCCACAAAGACCACAGTACAGGGACTTATTCATCAAGTATTATATCATAATGCCCTTTATTGTTTTAAACCCTAATTTATATAACCGTGATGTAAAGACTCTAAATATAACATATACCGAAATAGGTTTCCACAATGTTAAGTAATGCTAGATTCTGGTCAATCATCTCGTTGAAACCATATACAGAATAATTCTCTAATTAAACATTGAATGTAGCACATGAGTAACAGCTGTTTTATGGAGCATGGCTGTAGTAGAGTTCAGTAAGGCATTCAAACAACTATATTGAAATGTAATAGAAGGATCATTGCAATGACAACAGACAAAAGCATAAATATAAAAGGCCAAAGCAAGCAATAAGTATGTGGGTTTCCAATGGTGTTAGATTCTGTTCACATAACCATGTCGAAATCATATACAGAAAAATCACTAATTTACCATCAAAATGTAGGACAAGGCTAACAGGCATTCCACAGATGATTACATGTTTTGTATAAAGAATTCAGCAGTTTGTCCCTATACCACAATTGATGATGAAACAGAAAATCCGTCCTTTTTATGGATAAAAAACATATAGAAATGTCTGTAAAAACCACTCACTTCAGATGTCCTGGTAACAGGTAGAGAAAAATACCAGTTCAGGCAGTAAAAACCACTCATTTCATTCTGTATTCCAATCCTTCATCTTCTTGCTTCCCTTTGGTTTGGCAATAGGTGTTTTCATGCCGGCCATTTTTGCATTATACTTTGCTCGCAAGGGCCCATTTGTAGTCCACCTGAAAATTGTTAGCAAATTTACACATGAGCAAGATTTCAGCGTGAATTATGTGCACAGAAAATATAACAGACAATTCAATTAGAAAATATCTACAGAACTCGAGTTGACAAAAAGGTTCAAAGTCTCAGGAGTCTGATCAATGGTCATTACTGTCAAAAATGGTAAAACAAGAATGATCACTTTAAACAATTGTGATAGAACAACTATTACGCATAGAGAAAAGCATGAGAAGAAAGGATTTTACTTCATGCCATCAATTTTACTTCTGAACAAGCAACAGAAGCATTAGAAAGGCTGACAACATGCTACGATTAAAGTAACAATACTATCATATACTAAATGATAACAGGCAGAGAGTACATACGGGGGGATTGGATCATATACCCTCCCCTTAGTTGGCAAATTCAGGATTTACCCTCCCACCTCAATGACATGTGGGGTCATCATAAGTCACTGACGCGTGGGCCAGGAGGGTAAATCCTGAATTTCCATCTAAGGGGAGGGTATATGATCAATAAAACCCCTACAGATATCATCTGAACCAATAGTTTTGAGTCCCATCATCAGCCTTCTCCAGGAAGAAGGCACCCTTGTGGTAGTACTGCATGAATTTCCACTTTTGCTTGGGTTGTGCAACGGGCTTCGGATTCCTCCTCTCCCTTTCCCTGCGCTCCTCCTCCATCATGTTCCTAGCCTTCTCAACCTCCCTCAACCTCGCCTCTATCTCCTCTCTGTCCCTCTTAATCCTCACAATCTATCTATTCTTCCACGCCTCATACTCGTCTGCCTCGTTCAGCTCATGATCCGTATCGACATTAGCAATGTCAGCCTCCTCATTCAGCGTCTTCTCAATGTGCTCCTCCTTCCTGATCTCCTCCACAACAATCCGCCTCGTCTCAACCTTGCGTTCCTCCATCCTCTTCTTGACCAGCTCTTCGAGCTGCCGCTCCTACTCGATCCGCTCCCTCTCTGCGATCGTGTCATGCCGCGATTTCGGTATGAACACCGGCTTCACCATCGCGATCCCCGCCCCCTCGTCCTCCGAGTCCATCTCGTACTCCGGCTCTTCCTCCCCGTCCTCGTCCGCCGCCGAGGCAGCAGCTCCTTACCGGCCAGTAGCGCTTGACCTTGGTCTGGACGATCTTGCCACGGAGCTTGTCACACACCGCGATGGCGGCGTCGCTGACCCCCGCCGCGACCGACATGGCTGCCCCTGCGGGTTAGGGATGGGGGGCTCACCGGCGGCAGCGGCTGAGGGGTCTAGGGTTACGTCGGCTCGTGTCGCTGGGTTGGACCGTGGAAGTTGGGGGAGGCGAGGGTTCAATCGGAGCTGATAGCGGCGGCCCACAGGATACGAATCGGAGACTCGGAATCGACTGCGCTCTTCATGGACCGGTGTAAGAAGAGCCCAGCCCATTTAGACTCCATGTGATCTCTGATCATGTCGGCCTGTTAGATCTTAGATTGCACCAAACTATTGGACAAAAAGTCTGGCACATGACAGAATCGTCGATATGTCCGAGTGGTTAAGGAGGTAGACTCGAAATCTACTGGGCTCTGCCCGCGCAGGTTCGAATCCTGCTGTCGACGCTTTTTTGTTTTTTCCAGTTTGCTTTTTTTTTTTTGCCTTACATGCTTTTATGGCAGCGTGCCAACGTCTGGCATGCTCTTTTCTGGTTTGACCCAAACCAGCCTCCAGCTCAAAACTGCGCTGCTATACACGACAATGCGCACGAGCGATGTGGTGCGCGGAGGAGGCCGAGTGGAGCACGGCTCCAGCAAGCCAGGACAGCGGAAACGAGAGATAGGATATTGAGATTGGGGGAGAGAAGTGGAGGAGAGATAGAGATGGAGAAGAGAAGAGGATAGATTGCTTTGGTGTTGGTGGCTAGATGGGTAAAAAAACTGTTTCCAGCTTCTTCGTCAATTGTTATGAAGCTGTATCAAATACCTAGCCACCGACACCAAAGCAACGTCTGGCATGCTCTTTTCTGGTTTGACCCAAACCAGCCTCCAGCTCAAAACTACGCTGCTATACGCGACAATGCGCACGGGCGATGTGGTGCGCGGAGGAGGTCGGGTGGAGTGCGGCTCCAGCAACCGGGACGGCGGAAACGAGAGATATGATATTGAGATTGGGGGGAGAGAAGTGGAGGAGAGATAGAGATGGAGAAGAGAAGAGGATAGATTGCTTTGGTGTTGGTGGCTAGGTGGGTAAAACATCTGTTCCCAGCTTCTTCGTCGAATGTTATGAAGCTGTACCAAATACCTAGCTTTCAAAATCTACCAGATTTTGATTCTCGCGAGAAGCAGAGATCAAAATGAACCAGCGACTCGGAGAAACCTATGGGTAGATTCTTGTGGGGTGCCAACCCACCCTAAGTGAAAATACCTGTGGAAGTTCATAGTTATTACCCGCAATTGCCACTGGTATACCCCTTCGCTCTCCCACCCTGTCTCTTGCTAGTCGAGCGTCTCGTGTGCGCATTGGGTCAAGCAAAGGAGAGGGCGAACACGGCGACTTGAAATGGGCGACATCAATATCTTGCACAGGATCCATTGACGACGTTGGTGATTTCCACAGTGACCACAAAAGACCTCCCCTTCATCTACTGCTCCCGTTAAGGTTAGCTCTTCACCCCTAACCCCTAGTAGCTGTCTCCATTATCGTACCTCCAATCGCTGCTGCCTATGCTTGTCTCGTCGTCCACCGATGATGCGGCCCAATACACCCTACTAATTTTATATGTTCTCCCATTATTTATTCCATTATTGAAAACTACCAAAAAGAGCTTTGTGTGTGTTTGTGTTGTGACCATGGCTGGTATAGGTGTGCATGAACGTGCATTGGCCAATATGGGCATGCAGGACATGCGTGTGCATCTCAAGGGGGCAAGACATGTATGTGTTCAGGTGCATCTCTTTGCGATGGAGCTAGGCGATCAAAACGAGTATTGTTTGATTTCAACAGGAATCGGAAGCCAAGGAGGAGTCCATGGGAGCATCAGGCGTATAAGCAAAAGTGAGAAGTTTTCTGTAACACGCCCATTTTTGGGGACGTTAGGATACCCTCGCAACTGCCTAGGATTGTTCAGCTGCGAGTACTATAGATGAGTGTGCACCATCGCTGTCAGACCCGGATTTTTCAATCCAGAATCTACTGTGTTTCACTGCACTATTCCCTGGATCAGTAGATAGTGCACACAGGTACATTGCTGAATCATGTCATACATCGCATTGACATCAATATTACAGAGTTTAAGATACACCACATCGGGTGACAGTTTACAAAAGGGCCGCTTAGGCCAAATGTCTTCATTACATTTAAGCAGCGGAACAGTAGCAAAAGTAAGTCCACAACCACAAGCAAGCGACTGGAAGGGTAATGTGTGAAATATATATCAACGGGGCTCCGATAATATACATGCACACAAAGCCAAGGGTCAACTTGTCTATGGCTAAACAACATAGCCTACGCCCTAGTTCCCTTCATTTGTTCTTCCTTCGATGGTAGGGGTATCCTCATGAGCGTAATGATCCTGCATCCCTGTTTCTGTGTTGGGTAATGTGAGTATGAGCACAAATCCATCGTGCTCAGCGAGCCAACACACAGTATGCATTATATAATATGCAAGGCTTATCAAGGAAGGCTCGGGTTCATTTTATTTTGCCAAAATCTGCTTTTAAATATGATACTTAACAAACTCCTATGACCTAGCAGATTGAAATCCAAGACTTAGTTTTGTGAAATATGACCAACTTATTATTGATACAGATTCCATCCACCGTTACATGGCATCTGAACCATATAGCATCTTTCAGCGTTATAGCCGCTTAACTTACCACTGGGACGACGCCCAGGACAACTCAAATTAGGGCTTTTCGTTGCCCTCCATATTTCCATTCCCATTCTCCAAACATTTTTAAATAGAACTATATCTAGTTAAGTCCCCATGTCCGCCCGTGACCGTGGGCATGGCTATTCGAATAGTTTTGACTCTGGAGAGTGTGTACACTTTCACCACAAGAGACGATCAACTCATTGCCCGCACGATTCCTTAGACATGTGGTTGAGTAGACCATCACAGTGACTGTTCAGATTATCTAGCCTCTTTCGTCATCTCACCTTATGGGCTGCTCCCACTTGCGGTGGGTCCCATCTATGCACGGGATGTTTCCCACGGTTACTAGCGTTATTCAGGCTCCACTCCCCTCAGCGCTAGTACGACTGGGAAACTTCACCCTCCACTCGGTGTCCCTTTAGGCCTTCTCTTGCCCTTGCGAAACCACCTCTATCCACTACCGGTGAGATGAGTTCGGGGTTTCGATAAAACTACTTAGCCCAGTTGTATTTTACAGACTTGTGGATGTACTGTTTTACACGGGATAACATGACAAGATTCGGTCCTTAGGACTACCTGGATGGTTCTACCACATTTCCAGTTTTGTGCGTCCTCTGCACCACGTACCAGCCCCCAGTCCATCCACCCAGGTACTTCAGCATTGTTGGGGTTTTTCGGGAACATAAAATAATGAATCAATATACTGTAGTCATTCCCACCATGACTGCCCAAAACAATTCATATTTGCAAGAGATGATATTGGGGCATTTAAGTACCCCCATTTATCTAGCAACACTAAGCAACGCAATATTTATATGGACTTATTTTCAAAAGCTACATTACTATAATTTTTGCTACGGCGACAAGGTTCATATGTTCAAAGTTTCAACGGGGTATTACTAGCAAGCATAATATTAGGTATATAACTATCATCTCTAAAAACGAACGTAATCTACCACATAAAATAACAGCATGCAGGTGGATAATTTAAAAGAAATTAAATTCGCAGAAACGTAGGTTCAACATGGTCAAAGTGTTAACTCGCCTTGGTCATAGGGGTCGAGGTCTTGATTTTCTTGAGCTTCTAGGGTGACTACCTCGGCCTCTTCCTCTTGAGCCTCGTATGCTATTTTACCGTGCGTGAAATCCAAATAAAAAGAAAAGCAGCAAATCACTCAAAATATCACCAGAAATTCACATGAACTCTAAAAATCATGATTTCAGTTCCATTGGATAGATCGTGAATTTAGATAAATTTAGAAATTTGTCTCACTCAATTTGGAGTTAAAATGAATAAGTTACTGTCATTTAAAGTCCTCAGTTCGATTTAATCCAAGAATTGTCAAAATCCTGACAGGTGGGTCCCACTAGCATTTTTAATTCATTCTTTTTATTTTATCATTCCATGTGTTGTATCTATGACAAGTGGGCCCAGGGGTTATTTTAATGTATGTGTTATGGCCCACATGTCAGTGAGGTTATCTGGGTTAATCCTTTATTTAACTTTATTGTCTGTCATTAATCACTAATCACTGGTCATTAGTGTTAATTAAATGTGCCTCTGACAGGTGGGACCTTGCTGTCAGTGGGCCGCTCGGGAGCTGCAGCCGCTGACAGGTGGGGCCCACCGGTCAGCCCGAAATAAAAGAAAACTCAACCCGGCGCGCTGCAGAGCCAGGGGCTTGAACGCGCGCAGCCGGGTAGTTGGGGGGGGGGAAGAAGTTACCGCTACTATCCAGGAGAGCCTCTCAGTTGTTGCTTACCCATATAGGGGATTTATCCCCTTATACTAACCCGCGGAAGGGGGGGATCGGGCAGAGGAGGCCGAGGGTGGCGGTGGAGCAGCGGTGTCGGCGGCGGGCGACGGTCGGAGGGGCTCGGGTGAACGCAAAAATGCGTTCCTCGTGCTTCGGGTGTGCCAGTGGTGAGGTCCGCGGGGGCCGAGGGGCATGGTGGCGGGTCGGCGGCGTGTGGTGGCGGCGGTTCGGGAGAGGTTCTCGGCGTTGGCGATGTACAGTCTTCGGGAGGCGCGGAGGAGGTCCGGAGTAGGTTTGCGACGCTCCGGGGAGGGTGTAGGTGGCTGCAATTAGACTCTTATGGCGGGACTCGGCAGGGAGGGTGGATGCCGGAGTTGGGGAAGAAGAACGGCGCCGGCGAGCTACGGGGAATGAGGGCCTAATTGTGCACTGTGAAAGAGAGCAGAGGTCTTGGGGAATAGTTTGGCGGGGGCGACGGTTCTTATAGGGGCGCGGGCGCGGCTACCACCGAGAGACCGCCCGATCGGTCACTTCGGTGAGCGGCGGGGCAGGCTGTTGCAGGCGGCGGGTCTGGGCGTAGGATCTGCTAAGATTCGGCATGATGGCCCTGAGCAACGCGTGGGTGGCGAAGGGAGCTGGCGCCGCGCGCGCGTGATGAGACCGAGCAGGGAGGGGGCAAGAAAAAGAGGCGGCAGCAGAGCTAGGGTGGCGCGGACAGGGGCAGCGGCGACTGTTGGTCCGACGCGGGGTATCTGCTGGTCCGAATGGGAGAAGGAGACGCAGGCTGGGTTGCGGAGACGGGGCGACGGCAAAGCCGCGGCCTGTGAGGAGGAGAGAGCAGGGACTCGGTGAGGAAGATAAACAGTGGAAGGGGGGCCGCTTGACAGAGAAACTGAAGCATGGGCTGGCTTCGGCTACACAAAGAAAAAGGGGCCTTTCGGCCAGAGGGGCCGGCCGGTGGCTTAAAGGGGGAAAGGAATGGGGTTGGGCTAGGCCAGTTGGCCGGCCTAGCTCCCATTGCTTTCACTTTTCTTCCCCCTTTTTGCTTACACTTGTACATT